>PVJI01019797.1:0-30272 GCA_004026765.1 Micronycteris hirsuta
CTGGTCAGCTGGGGGACCAGGGCCACCTGGAAAAGGGAAGGACTTGGGAAGGTAGCTCTCCTGAGCCAAAGTCATCCCCGAAGCGGGCAACGGCCACGGGCAGCTGGGAGACAAATCTTTTATTCCTGAAGGGACCTGGGGCGTGTCACGGTATCCACCAACCAAGCCACCAATCAGCCAACTAACCAACCAACCAATCAGACCCAAGTTCAAAGACTTATGCCCTAAGTTAATCATTTAAAATTTCTCGCAAACATGACAGACTTCAAAGTGGGCACCGCAAAGCTACTAGTAATTCTACTCCAAATCATTCGCTCATCTATCTGTGCGAGGAACTCAGAGGAACACGACAAAATCAGTGGTAAACTCAACAGCCCGCACTTTCAGCAAACCAGGCCAACCCTGGATATGGACCCAACAGTTTCATTGCTAGGAATTTATTCCAAGGAAATCCTCCCGGCTGCGGGCAACGATTTCAGTGCAGACACATTCTCTGCGGTGCTGTTTGTGCAAATAACACAGTAGAAACCTACACATCCAATCAGGGACGAGCTGAAGCCGGTCCAGACCGAAGAGCCACTCACAGAAGAAGGTGAAGACTGTTTAATGACATGGAAAGATATTCAGGACTTGCTTTTAAGAGACAAAAGCAGGTTACAAAGTACTCTTTATTGTCTTGACTCCATTTGGGTGGAAAAAAAAAAACATGCATGGCAGCAATAAAGGATGCACCCTTTTCCTTTCTGTTCACTTGGGCTCGCTGGGATGTCCGCAACGCACATTTCCCCTTTTGTGCCGATGGTCAGCGAAGCCAGGGTCACCGGCCGCGCTGTGTAAGGTGAAATGCTGACCGGGAGGACATTTGCCCTTTCGCTTCTTTGACCTGTATTTCTGTTTCACAACTTCCACACCTGGTGTTTTTAACCTATTAGTATTAAATAGATTGACCTCTGCTTCTCCGTTATAACAAGACTGGAATGTTACCTAAGGAGCTCCCCCCACCGCACTGTGAACACTGATTTGCTAATATAGAAGGCCTCCTAGCGAGTTTGTCTTGAATCAGCAGATTCTGGAGATCAAATCTCAGCCCCGGAGGCGGGCGTCGCTCAGAGGAAAATTCCAGGCCGCTGTTGGTCTCAGGGGAAATGCCCTGGATAAACGGGCTCCTCTGGAGCCGGGGGCTGCCTGCCTGGAGGTGAGATGCGCGATTTCCAAGTTCCTGCCTGGAGCACATTCTGGTGCGGCTGTTTGGGGCCAAGAACGGAGTCCCAAGGAAAAGCCCTCATACATTCGTTCGTTCGACTGCCATTTATGAAAGATCTGCATGACCGGTGAACTGACAGCTTTTCCACACTCTTATCACAGGGGAAGCCTCCTGTTCTGAGCACATGTCACGTTCCAACGGACGGGTTCCCCCCACCGAACTAAGGGCAGGCCAGGCCACCGACCCCGGAACACACAAGACCTTCTGTAAACATGTCTGTTGGACAAATACATGCAGCCAAGGACCTGCCTCTTCCCAAGAGATACAGAAACCGAGGGATGGAGTTCCTTCTGAAAGCTCGTCGTCAAATAGAGAAGCCCTAAGCTGTCAGCAGGCACTCAGCACAAAAGCTTCAGTGCCTGAGACACAGCGAGGTTACTATCGAAGCTTGGAGGGCGAGACCCACGATGGCCCCCCAGGGACAAGAAGGCACAAACGCTGTCCACCGTGTGCTGGGGGGAGGGGGTCAGAGAAGGCTAATCCCGGGTGCAATGACCCTGTCTCGACATCCCATTAGTCCAGCGAAAGAAGGGCCTGTGATTCAGGGCTGGCTGCGTCTGCTGTTTCCCTGAGCCTCTGCGAGCGAGCGGCGCCCGGCGGAGCAGGAAAGGCCTGGGCTTGGAGCCGGACGGCCTGGGTTTGAGCCCGGCATGGCTGCGCTTAGCAGTGGTCCCGGGGGAAGGTCTTAGCTGCTGCCTGCTCCAGCTTCTTCGCCTGAGAAACAAGGATGAATAGGACGCACCGCGTGGCGGCTGAGGCACGTACTGACCTCGCGTCTAGAAAGGACACTGGCCCCAGAATGTTCTGGGAAGGTGTCTGCTGTTTGTCCCCGTAAACTAAGGGCTCAGATGGCTGAAGAATGGCCTCTCGAAGACGCCCACGTCCTCCTCCTTGCACCCGGGGATATGTCACCTGTCGTGGCCGAGGGACACTGAAGCTGGGATTGAGTTAAGGGCCTCACGCTGGGAGATGGCCTTGGACTGGCGGGGGTCTGTGAGGGGCGGGAAGGCAGAGCGGGAGTCGGCAGGGGCCGGAGGGGTGGGGGCTGCAGCCTCCAGACCCTGGGAGGAGGAAGGAGCCCTGTGACGGGGTGGTTTCCGCCCACTGAGGCAGAGCGTGGACGTCTGGCCTCCAGGACTGCGAGCGAAGAAGCCCGTGCTGTTTCCAGTCACTGAATCTGTGGTCGCCTGGTACAGCCGCGACAGGAAGGGGACCTAGGCGTCACCCCGAGGGAGGCAGTTCTGCAGGACAGGGCCAGCGTGACTTTGCCTCCCGCTCTGTGGGAGAGTCCGGCATTGCCCAACGGGCAGTTTGGGCCGCTCAGCACGTGGGGCCCGCACTTCTGGCACCGGCCAGAGCTTCGGAAACTACCTGCCCCCGGCTGGACATCTCCGAACCGAAGACTGCGTGGCTGCCGTCCACAGCCCCGGCCCCCACGGAAAACTGACCCAAGCCGTGACCAGAAAGTTCCTCAGAAATGAGGAAGCGGATGTGGGCTCCTCGTGGTTTCGGATGTAAAGGGCTGCAGCGTGGGGCCGGGGGGTGGAAAACCCGCAGCCACCCGCGTGGACCCCAGGGCACACCTCTGCACAAGCAGCTGGCTGGGCCAGGTGGGAAGGCCGTCTGTGTCCTGGCACCTGGGAGCCTGGGGGTCCCTCTGTGTTTCTCAGCTGTGACACTCATCACATTCCGGATGAAACCGGTTTTCCCTCATGCAGCCCTGTCCTTGGTGTTCTAGACTGTTCAGCAGCCTGCAGTCTAGAGAAACAAAACCGAAGGCAAAAGCGAAGAAACCACTCCCCTCCCCAAATGCCTCCAGGGCCCCCCCCCCCCCCCCCCAGTCCTGTTCAACCCCGGTGACGCCCACGGATTTTCCGTAATAATTTCAGTATCATCCCGGGAGGGTAATGACTCTGGGATCTAAAATTAAGCAGGGCTGTTCTAACACCCTAAGAATAGCCCCAGCATGCCACACACATTCATTCAATTTCTCATTCATCAGGAAGGAGGGGCCTTTCCCGGCGGGCCCGAGGGGACACGGTCCACATCGCAAGTGCTCCGTGGACGCACGCGCGGAAACACTGGACGACGCTGGCCAGTGTCGGACAAGACGAAATCCCTCACGATGCCACGGGCTCTCTGATCCGCCGGAGGGTGGTAAGACAAGGTCACTTACAGACAGAAATGGGTGGCACAAACATTTCAGTGACTGAGAACATGGCCCGAGATTCCATCGGGCAAATATTCACCCTTTTCCATTAAAGAGCCAACCTGCCTAATAACAGCTGCTCTGAACATCTGCCATCACGCGCGGGACGGGCCAAGTTTTGCTTCTAAGAAGAAATGACATAAAAATATCAACTCTCTGTACTTGTTCAATCTTTCTTCCTAATCAGTAGGTTTCACATTTTAAAAAAAAGGTAGGTACCATTTTCTTGGTTTCAAAATAAATAGGGTTTTACTTAAAAGCATGTACTGGTAAAACTGAGCATTAAATGATTTGAAAAAATCTCAGTAATGCTGCTAATATATTGTCAACAGGCATGTACCTGTTTGTTTTTGAAGCTAATGTGAAGAAGTTGCCCCCAGCACAAGCGTGAAAGAGAAACCTTGGAGCCCAGGAGCCGCGGCCTCTGCAGGTGGAGGTGTGGGCCCTCTCACACGCTAGCGAACAGAGGAGCTGGTCTCACCCTCCAGCTCAGACACAACAGTGACGGGGCACAGCAACCCCCACGGCACCGGGAACTGAAGCAGGTCCAGAATAGCGCTGGGTTTTTCCCTGACATGCTGGCTTTACAAGAAGCGTTTGATTCCATTTGAGATGTGGAAAGATAGCGTGTTTTCCCATGAAAAGGGGAAACAGGAAAGGGATAAGTAGCTTGCTTCATTCCTATCTGGAAAATCAAAAAAGGTGGAAAAACTGCTGAGTCACACACACGCGTGACTTCTTGAAAATGACTTTCTGCAGGAACGGAGGCCTGCCTGCCAACGGACACTCCCCCGACCTCTGGGTCTGCGTCCATGCCGTTGGAAGGCCTCTGCCGTGGGCAAAACAGTGGGCTTGGGGGTGGCCTTGGGTCATAGGAGGGCCACACCTGGCTGCAGCCATGCTCCCGCCCACCCCCAGCACCTGGTATCTCAGCAGCCGGAGCCCAGGCCGGGGGACCATCCCAGCACCCTCAGGGAGCAGGGCACGCTCAGTGGAGCCGAGAGAAGGCCTGGCGTGGGCAGCCAGGTGGTTGCTCGGCCCAGGGCGCCTTGCGTGTGACCCATGTCCTCCCTGCCTGCCACACGGAAATACCCCCAGGAGACAGAGAATTTGGAAAAGCATAGTCTCAGCAGAAAAAGGGAAAACCTGCCGGAAGAGGCCAGGAGAGCGAGCTAAGTCATGGCATACCTTGCCCGCTGCTACGGATTGAATCCTGTCTCTCCCAGACTCACGTGCTGAAGCCCAAACTCGCCGTGTGGTGGCGGCAGAAAGCAGGGGCGTGGGGATGTGACCAAGTTTGGAGGAGGCCTTGAGGGTGGGGCCCTGGGGACAGGAGCAGGGTCTTCGCAAGAAGGGGAGACCCCAGAGCTCACGCCCCCGGCCATGTGAGGGCACCGCAGGATGTGCCCCACCGGCCCCTGGAACTTGGACGGCGAGCCTCGGCCCAAGGAAGACACATCTGTGCCCAGACTTTGTCAGAGTGGCTGGCGCTGTCACCTGGCTCGGGGGCCAAGCCCGTGCACGGCACGGGCCGTGCTCTGCGCAGCACTGACGGGGGCAGTCGACGTGTGTTCTCTCCGCTGCACTCCCGGCTCCCACGGCTGCACACTGGGAAAATGTGGTTTTTTAAAGGGTGAAAATGCTCAAAAAGGTTGAGTCAGTACACGTCCAGGACTTAAATTCTCTTCCATATTGAAAGTTTTGAAATATGAACACAGTACTTTTTTAGACAGCTTCACTGAGATATCACTGAAACACCATCATGGTACTTGACAAATCTTTGTCTTTAACTATATTGTGATAACAACCGAAATTTTTGCTTAACTCATGAGAAATATTGTTTTAACTGAAAAACATTATTCATGAGAATTTAAAAAGCTGCTATGAAATTCAACATCTGTCAGAAAATTTACTACTGCTTAGGGCAGACCGCGCTGGCAAAAGAACATTGAATTCCGTCTCTGCGCCTCCTAAATAAAAACTTCATTTCATCGAAGTTTATACTGTAAACTCAAGCAAAGAAGGTGGAGCAATCACGAAGATATGCACGCTTCCCCTCTGTGCTTATTTTGTGAGCTTGTTTCTTATTCTGTGTAGGTTTGGCGATTTTGCTAAATCTCACCGCTAACAAACGGGCGTGTGGCCAAATCCCCGGGGGAGAGGCGCTGGGATTTCATTGGCCGAGTCCTGGATGTGACCAGTGGTCACAGGTTACATCTGAAGTCTCTCATTGCAAACACGCTTGTCACCATCTCCACCCCGTTGGAAGCAAGCAAGCCGTGTGTCCTGGCTGGTGACCCGGCGGCTGCATCCACGTGTGCCCTGTGTGTGTGCTGGTGTGCCGTGTCTCCCTGTCCCTGGCCTCGCAGGGGCTGGGCGAGAGAAGGGAGTCAGAGCGCCGGGAGCCTCGGCGGGGCAGCCGCGGTCACGAAGGTGAAACCTGCCATGAAGGCACTTTCTCAGGCAGCCTGTGACTTTATAGAATTACTATTTTTATTTCTTTCCAGCAATGCTCAATTTCTGACCTGGCGGTGGTTCGGGTGATGTTCTAATCTGCTTCCGAGTTCAAGCACGCACCTACCAGAGGGCTCGCTGTGCTGCTCAAAACCCGGGTCACTGCCCAGGACCACACAGGACAGGGATGGAGGGACGCTTGGAGAATTCATCCTCTCGCACAGCCCGGGTGGTGCTGGTGCCCCCCGCCCCCCCCAGCAGGGTAAAACAGACTGCACGGCCCTGCCTGCCTCCCCTCACGCATGAAGCAGAGGGAGACTTGACTCCACCGGTGGCTTCTACAGCATAGCCCCCGAAGGGCCGCACCGGGGGAGGAAACCGACCGAGGCTCGGAGCGGGTCATGGCCGCAGTGGCTGATTCTTCTGAAATACTTCTGAGTGGAGGTAGGTGTGAAGTGGTTTGACATTTTTATCAATTCAACCATCCATCATCCGTCTATCTGTCTGTCCATCCATCCAACATCCATCTACCATCCATCCATCTGTCCATCCGCCTACCCGTCATCCATCCATCCACCATCTATCCATTGAGTATCTCCCAGGGGCCAGGCACTGACTGCGCCGGGTGTTGAGCCCAGAAACAAACCCGTCAAGGTTCCTCGAGGAGCAATAGTCCCCTGGGGACACGTGGCCACTCTGGCGGTGGCACCTGCAGGCAGCACACCCAGGCATGGTGAGGAGAAGCAAGTGGGAACGGGGGACACGCAGCCAGGACTCCTAAGTGGCAAAGGTCCCCCCCGTTCTCCGCAGAACATCCCAGGCACACTCCCAAAGATGTCTTCTCACAGAGTGAAAACCCTCCAGTGGCATGAAGTACCACCGAGAGAATTAGGTCAAGCTGTGACAACTTCTCTACGATGAGGTGCCAGGCATGCCACCTCCCACTAAGAGAAAACCAGAACTGCTCTTGAAAAGAAATAGCTTTGCTGCATAACCTGAGCCTAAGAAATCGCGTTGCAGTTTCAAAGTGGTTCCCATGACCTTTGTCAGGGGCTAAATTGTGTGTCCCCCCAACCTTGCCCCTGAATTCACACATTGAAGTCCTAAGCCCCAGAACCCCAGCATGCGACCCTATTTGAGGACAGGGGCCTGGAAAAGCCATTAAAGCCCGATGGCTTCATTAGGGTGGCTGCAACCCCTCAGATCCGCGTCCTGGTAAGAGGAGATGCTGTGGGCAGACAAAGGGACACTGGGGACGTGTGCACAGAGGGGGGCAGTGTGTCAACACTGCGAGAAAGGGCCATCTGCAAGCCCGGGAGAGAGGCTTTAGAGAGAGGCGGGCACCTTGACCTTGGAGCCCCGCCTCCTGAGCTGGGGGAGTGAATTCTGTCCCCCGGGCTGTGGTACCGTCACGGCAGCCCTGGGGCGCTAATGTGGCCTCCCACTGAAGCCCGTGGGGCAATCTAAAATGTGCCCACCTCGAACTACCACTCTAACCAAACACCCTCACAGGAGTTCTCTGCGGAAGCCCGGGGTCCCGCCTGCCCTTGCCCGCTTGCCTTCAGGTTTGCGAGCAAAAGCCTGTGCAAGGAAAGATGAGACGGGAATGGGGGGACAGACAGCTCCAGGCCGCACACAGCTGGCGCTACTGTCAGCACGTTCCCCAGTGCACGCTGCACTTTGTCGCGCATCGAGGGGACGCACACCCTGCCTTCATCCGACGCCACGCCGGCAGTCGGTCATTCATGTGTGCAAAGCACATAATCCCTGAGGTCGATAAAGTAAGACAAGCGACTCTATGACAGCGATTAAACTTGCTTTTTCAAATGTCACGTTCTTGGCGATCATTTGGATGGGGTACTTTTTTCCCTAAACAAAGACCCAAGGAAAACAGACCTCTCGAAGGCACCCGTTCCACGAAGGGAGACCACGGAGGACACGTACATGCCGGTGGTCGCTATTGTTACTCCCACGGGCCAAACGCTGCGGGAGGGTCGGCTGGCCGGCCGCTCGCTGGAGAAGTCACAGACATTCGCCCTTGCAGAAAATAGCTATAATAGTTTCTTCCTTGGAAAATATAATGACAAGCCCTGAATCATATTTCCTAGGATCTTAAAATAATGATGTTGATTTGCTGTTTTATCTGAAAATTCCATGGTAATAAAATAACCAACCAAGGACATAACCTGTGTCCATCGGGACCGTCCAGGGGGAAGGCGGCTGTCGATAATCCCCTGGCTAGTCTGGAACCCGCGTTGACACTCGGGGAGTCTGTAGTGCAGCGATGCCGAGGCTTCCAGGCTGGGACGGTCTCCCGGTGGACATTCTTTCCCTATTCTTTCTTTAAATCGACCTTAAGAAACTCGCAAACATCTTAGGTCTTCGTTCACAGAACCAGCTGAGCAACCTCGGTCCCTGAAGCTGAAATGCCCTCTTGCCCTTCTGCACTTTCTGAGCCCTTTCCCCGCACGGCGGAGGGTGAGGTCACAGGTAAAAAGACAGTGAAGACCTGAGAGCCCATCGGCTTGGGGGTCCCATGAGAAGACTTAGGCGACAGAGAGTTCCAGAGGTCGGCCTCATACCAAGAGCGAGCCCGGCCAACAGAGGAAAGGAAGGAACTGCCAGCCCTTTACGGGGCTGTGGCAGGGCGTGGGTCCACAGCCACGTGTGGATCCACAGCCACGTGCTCGGAGCACAGAGCGTGGCTCCAGGTGCAGGGTGGGAGGGCCAGCAGGGGGCTCTTGCCACATGCTTATGTGGCTTCCCCCGCCCTGGGCCGTTCCCAGCCCTGCGGAGGGGGTGTTAGCAGATGTTGAGAGACATGAGGTCGTGGACGCAGAGGGCTTTAAGTGCTAGCGTCAGGCGGCGGCACACTTGAGGGTTTGGCTCCTGGCTAACTCTGCCGACACAGCCCATCCTGTGACTCCGGCCTTGGCACACATGGGGGCCCCTGAGCCTGCGGTGGCCCTGAACCTGCGGGTCAGGAGGGAGGCAGATCCCCTGCATGGAGTGTGCCTTTTAACCAGGTCCCCAGGGGACTCCCGTCACGCTGGCTCAGCCTGGTCGGGTGGCTGCGACAGAGGACAGCAGACTGGTGGCATTTAACAACAGACGTGGATTTTGCCCAGTTCTGGAGGCTGGAAGTCCAAGGTCAAGGCCCTGGCAGACTCAGAGCCTGGTGACAACCTGTTTCCCGCCTCACCCGGCGGACGGACAGGACGAGGGGGCGTCCTTGGGTCTCCCTGACAAGGACACCGATCCCATTCACGAGGCTCCCGGTCACGACCGAACCCCCCCCCCCGAGGCCCCACCTCCTGACCCCCTCACACCGGGCTCAGGTTTCAGCACAGGAGTGTGGGGGTCACAAACACAGGGTCTGGGCACACTGCAGGCTGAGAAGCCTGGGCCAGGGCGGGGGAGGGGCGGAGTGTGCAAGGGGCTGCGTGCCCTGGAGTGACTCACACCCCAGCCACTCTCCGCAGCTGCGCCTGGACCAGGTGAACCTGCTGTACAGGATTCTTCCGGAGAAAATGTTTCCCAGGCTGCCAGGGGCGTCAGAGTGCCGGGGGGTTTGACGGCTGTTCGGTGGAGTGTGAACACACAGAATGATTCCCTGAGGCGTGCTGATGAAAATGTGTGCTCTCACACACACTCACACGCGGAGATGTGTGTCCCGGGCAGTGACCACCGAGTGCCCGCTGTGCTCATCCGGCCTCACAGACAGGGCAGAGCTGACTTGTCACTCGATTAATCTAACCGCTGGCACGGACACGAGGCCACGCACTGACCCCCCTCCCTGTGCAAGGCCTGTGGTGGCCTGTGTGCTTCCAGCGTCTCCCCGAGACGCAGGGCTACAGACGTGGCGGGACCTGGGAGACGGCGCCCCCTCCACACTCCGAACCTCAGGGACCCTTCCCAGAGCCCAGCCCGACGCAGGCAGCAGCGACTTTCTCGGGCGTGGGTCCGACCCATGGGCCCCTGGGCCAGAGTCCCCATCCCAGGGGCAGTGGCAGTGGGCGAAGATCCCGTAGAGCTGAGGACAGGGAAGGCCAATGATGTGAAGGCCTCGGTGCTTCTGTTCCGCGGTGCTTCTCAATTCCACCTCAAACTTATGGTTGGAAGAGAGAGAAAGAGACAGAGAGAGAGAGAGAGAGAGAGAGAGAGGCAGGCTCCTGGTACCCGTAGCTCCGAGCCACAGGCTCTGCGGGACCTCCAGCCACGGACAGCCACGCCCCCTGCTGACGGCCCGCGGCCCCTGCTGGCCACGGAACCTTCCGACTACCTCCCTCCATGCTGCCGCTTTCCAGGGCTGACTCACCACCGCTCCTGCTGTTCTCATTTCCTGAGTGGATTCTGAGGCAGGCCAGCCCACAGGAGAGGTGGAGTCGTACACAAAACCCAGAAACCTGGGCAAGTTTCAGGTCCTAACTCCAGTCCCAAACGCTCTTCTGGCCTTGAATTGCCAAGAGAGGCCACGGGTCCTGGGTCCTCAGGGACGTCCTGTTCTCCAGGACCTGAGCCAGGAGCACGGTGCTGGGCGCAGGATCACAGCTCACCAAGTTCAAGGCCAGGATCAGAGCTCCTTGTGACGGGACAGATGCACTGTAAAGCACAGTCTTCTCAGACCGAAGGGCTCCAGACTCAGGGACGAGCGTGGCTGGAATGCAAAGGGGGTGCACGGCAGCAGGGTCTGAGGGGGCACCATTCTGCTTGAGCGAAAGGGGCTTTGCAATCTTTAACCACTGTTTGTTTTGGTTTTTTTTTACATTATTAGCAAAAGGAACACAGAGTATTTGAAAATGCTACTTTTTGCTCCTGCTTGAAGGAAGAGAAATGCTTTAAAACGATCAGGTTCTCTTGGAAACAATACACATTTCAGATCTTTAGTTGGAGCTTATGGAAAGAGAGTAAACGAGCCAATCCCTCACGGGTTATTTTTCATGTTCATATCTTCTTTTGAGACTTAGAATGATTCTTACTTTCCTACTTAGCCTCCTGCAAAGCGTGTTTCTATTTTAAAATTGACACCCTTTTGAATCATGCAATCACTTTCGCCTGAAAACCATCCTGTTATTAGACTCATGCAGCTGCTAGTACTCACTGAGAAATATTATTGGAAACTCTTTCGAACTGAGTTATATGCTGGGTGCTGAAAGAGAGGTTTCGGGTGCTGAGACCCCAGGGAGACGGTGACCCGAGGGGCCCGGTCAGCCACGGCTGCTGAAACCTCGAGGTCCTTGAGGTTTCAGAGAGCTGGTGGGGACTGTGTAAGCCGAGCCAGGCTGGCCGGTCGGGAACCCGGTAACGAGCCGTCCGACGCGCGGGAGGAGAGACCGCCCCTCCCTCGGTGTCCAGCTGCCGAGGTGCCGCGGGGTCAGCAACGGGACCCCTCGGGCACCCAAGAGCAGGACCAGACACTGATTCCGACCCACCTCCCGGACCCAGAACTGCACCGAACACAGAGGGAGGGAGGGGAGCAGTCAGGGGCGCCGGTGGGTGCCGCCCCCGCTTCCAGACTGGGCGACGGCCTCCCACCCAGACGGGACAGACGGAAGAGTCCTGTCAATCAGCGCGGTGGGCGTGTCTCGTCCGGATCCGATTCAAATGCACAGTCACAAAAACAGACTCACGAAGCAATGGGAAATGTGTGCACAGGATGTTTGTTTGATATTAAGGAAGTACTTGCGTGTATCTATCTTTTTTTAGAAAGGAGAGTTTATCTCTTAGAGAAGCACATAGTTGGAATGATATGATACCTGGGGGCGTGCTTAAAATCCCCCCGTGGTGTGGGGTCGCGGTGGGGGAGGGGCGGACGCCTGTGGAGGCTGGCGGTGAGGAGACCGCGTGGGGTAGCAGGCTGTCCTCTCTGCTCTGCACGTCTTTGAAACCCTCCACACTAAAAAATCATAAGAAAAAAGGTAGTGAAAAGTCAGCTGAGTACTTCCAATAAGGTCAGTGCTACCTGTACTAAGTCTAAATAGATGTGGTATAAAATAGTTCTTAAAATAAAGAGTATAACTCACACGAGTTGAAAGTCCATAATTTGATTTTTAACCATTTTTCAGGAGAGCGAGGTCTGATGAAAAACTTCCCGCTCCAACCCTGAGTGCACACCACGGACTGTCCCGGACACGGGCTGGTTTTGCAGTCATGCGATACCGTCTGTCCGTCGGGAACAGACTTAGAACAGTTCGCGCAAGGCTGGAGAACAGGAGCAGAGAGAGGCACCCCGGCCACCCTCCAGGTGACACGGCACCACTGAAGCTTTGGTTTCTCACTGGGTGACAGGCCTCTGTCGGGTCAGGCACGTGGCCTTCCGGCACCACTGCTGAGTCACGGGGACACTTCCCGTATTTTCTGGCCGTGAGGACCACCCTGGAGCCATCGGGAAAGGTGACATCCCTCCCTTCAGCCAGACACTCTCCTCAGCCCCTCCTCCCGGCCACCAGCTTCAGAAGCACGACCCTCACCCCGCAGCAGCCGCGGGGGTGTGGAGGGCGGGGAGGTGGCCTTCTGTGTGTTTTGGTTTCATCTGTGAAAAGACTGGCACGGGTCACGGGACTGTTCGAGTCAGCGGTGACTCAGGGGGAAGGCCAGGCGGGAGCCCAGCCCGGCACCTCGAAACCCGGCCTGCATCAAGTGGCTGGCTGGCACCATGCCCTCTGCTCCATGCCTGGGCACGGAGGGGCACTGCATGACACAGGAGGGTGCGTGTGTGCAAGTGCCGCGTGGTGGGGGTTTTAAAATTCCCAGGTACTTTTTAAAGATAATAAACACTAAAACCATGTTCCCGTTTAATGCACTTAAAAGAGAAGAGGTGGAATCCATTTTTCAGAGAAGAGGACATTCACAGACTTAGCAGCGAATGGCGACGATGATGAAGACGGGGAAGAACAGGTAGCGTCAACTGACGGCTGGCTTTCTCCCAGGTACCGAGGCAGGTCCCTGCACGCCCCCCTCGGCCCTGGGACCCGTGCTCCGGGACAGGCCCTGGTCCTGCTCTACAGGCAAGGGACGAAGGCTACCCGCCACACCTAACTCCCCCGGACGGCTGACCCAGAAGCAGAATCTGGAGCGAAGCGCCGGTGAAATTGTTCCCGGCCTAACACAAATTCTTAAATTAGTGAAGAAGGATCCCTCCTAGCCGGTGACAAACTTTTGACAAGTTCGAGCTGCCAAGGAGGTGCCCGTGGGCCCTGCGCTCCTGGTGGAAAACGGGCAGTTCTTCAGGTGTGGCAGACACTCGACGAGACTCTGGCCACTCCACGGAAGATGTCACCTGCACGGGAGCCCTGCAGGGACACCAGGGGGTGGCGGGGTGGGGAAGAGTGCTGGAGACACCACCTCCACTGCAGGCAGCACACGGGGACCAAGGCTCAGGGGGACTGTCAGACTGATCGCAACTGTGACCTGCAGTCAAGCTCCATCCACGGTGTGTTCACAAGGTCCCCTCACGTGTCAGGGGGCTCCCGCAAGCACCCTGACACGGTCTGAGAGGGTGCAAGGAAGGCTCCCGCGTCCCTCCCTCCCTTTGCGGAAACAGTGAGCTCAGGTTACTCGCCCAAGGTCATACACACCTAAGTGGCAAGTCAGCACGCACATCCATGCCCTCTGAGTGCTCCCCAGGCTGGCCGCACCCAAACACACCTCCCTGTGAATCCTCAGGATGGGAAGAAAAGGCCCGGCAGGTGCCTGGGCAAGCCCCCGGTTTCTGAGATGAGTCAGCAAACGTGATAGGGTGAGTTACTCGGGTCTCGGGCTCCCGACCGAGAAAGGGTTAGGGTCATTAAAACAACTGTCCCCCAAGTTCATCTCGTATTCCAAGAAGTCGGGTCTTAGGCATTTTCAAGCAACCCTCATGCAAACCCCAAGTCTGCCTAAATGCGTCGCAGAGATTGCTCAATTTGTGACTCTGAGGGGCCCATTTGTTCTGGAGGCGCAGCTGACGAGGGGCCCAGATGGCAAGCAGACAGGCAAGGTGGCCCTGGACGGCACGGTGAGGATGCACACCTCCCCCACGCCCCCTGCTGCCCCTGGAAGGGGCTGGAAGATTCTCAAGGAGGCCAGTTCTGAGCCTCCTGTGAGACCGAGAACACACAGGCGGGAGAGAGTAAGAATAGAAACCGAGGAGAAAGAGCAGAAGCAAACAACGCTATCCACATCGGCACTCACCTCAAGGCTGTCGACTTTGTGGGACCCCCGTTTACTGGAAGGCCTCCCTGTAAACGGAGGACAGCTGCACAGTTTTGGATGATGAGAACAGGGTTTTACGACGGAAACTATTTTGCAAGCGTTTACCGGTCTCAGTAGTTCATGCAATAACTGGAAATGTGCCGGGAGACGGCAGACGAACGAGCTGCGTGTGGGAAGCACAGTGAGCGCCGGGGGGAAGCCAGACTCGCTCCCGAGGGATTTAAGAAATGAAGAAACAGAAAAGGGCGCGTCCGGCCCGGCCGCTCGGCCGCACGGGCAAGCTCACGCCGTGCTGAAACCGCGGTCCGGGCGGACACAGGAAGGAAGCTCCCAATCTACGCCCGGAACCTGTTTTTGACAACGGGTTACTTTAAAATTTTTGTTTTTAGTGCAAAGAAGAATGATCCCCCGGGTCCACTGCTAAGCCACGGCTGGATGGTTCTGATGCAGAAACGGTGACCACCTGCCCCGCGCCTGCTTATCTGGAACGCGATTCTATGCTCGGCGTGCACACCAGCGCATCTGGACAGTCCCCGTTCTTCACGAGTTAATCGTGCAGCTGCTGGTTTTACTTGGCTGGTCTGAGTGCTTGAAAACAGAATTTTCCAGAAAATGCTAGCGTCTGTCTGGTTGACTTCACAGAAAGGTTAGTCACCTAAGCAATCCCTGGATGCCGGGGAGAGAAGCCGCACGGTGCCGACGCCAGTTAGCCCTGGCTGTTAACTCAGGGGTGTTCTGTCACCACTGCCCGCGGCAGGGGCCACACTGTCCCCCCCGACCCCCTCCCACTCGGAGGAGCCCTGCCCCACGGCCGGCTCCATGGACACAGGACTCCCCGCAAGTCGCGGCCCTTCCGGTTCTGGGCTTGACGCAGGAAATCCCAGGTCGCTGCTCGTGCCCCAGGCCCCTGGGGCCCACTCCAGTCTCCCCTACGACTGACCGCCGGAACGGACATGCAGCCCTCAGATGCCCGGCGAGCGCAGGCAGGGCGGGCTCTTCTGGAGAAGCGGACTCCCCACTCCACGCGTCCATCGTGGGGACGAAAGCTGTCAACTTGCGCCAGGGACTTGCCTCCACCAGCCCCTTCCCTGCAAAGGACACCACTGGAAGGAAGGGGGACGGGGGACGGAACCTCAGGACCCGGGGGCCGGGCCGTGTCGGGCTGGTGCCCTGATCCTGACGGGGTCCCTGTGATCGCCGCACGGCACCCTGGTTTCTAGGGGCCAGCCTGCTGCATTTGGGGTGGGGCAGGGCCAGGTGGGCAGCCACCTTTCGTGGCTCAGGAGGAGAAACAGCTGGTGCTCGCACCGAATCCGCAGCTTTTCCAGAACGATGACGACTACCCCCCCCAATTCCACATCGTCCGGCAAATGCAGAGTGAAGGGTGGTGTTGTTGGGGGCGAAGAGGGGGCTCTGGGCCCCCAGGATTGAGTGCCAGTTCCCTCTGTGTGCTATGCACTCAAGCAGTTGCAAACTTTACAAAAAACCCACAAACAAGTACCCTTGGCCACGAAGAATCCCCAGAGGGAAGCTGCTATGCGGACGGATGGAATGGGTTTAAATATGGCGGGACTTGGGTTGGTATTCTGATAAAATTATGCCAAGACAGAAAAACGAGTCACCACTTAAAACGGATTAAATGCAGCCTATGAAAATTAAACTCACATCTGCCTCTTTAAAATAAGTATCATGTCAAAGCATGCATGTGCTTCTAATTAAAAAAATCAAATTTCTCTAATAAAGCCAATCAATTCACTTTAAATTAAAACTCTGCAGAGCATACAGATAAAAATGTTAAATGACTTTACAAGGAATCGTTACGGCAATGTACTTAACTTGGTAAATGACAGCAAACGGCTTTCACTTGCATGCCTGTCAAAGACCTAATGTAATTATCATTAACAGAATCAGTGACAGGGACCAGGCAGAGGACCGTCATCCTGGTCCTGCCCAGAAGAGCCCTCTTTACCCCCAGGGAGACGCATGCCCAGTGGTTCCCAGGGTGGGAGGCTGGACGTCCAGTGAGCTCCCCGGTGACCCTGAGATCCCTAAGAGCCAAAGGTAGGCAAGCCTGTGGTTGAACGCACCAGAGGCGGTGCCTCCCCCACCCCAGGGGGCTGGGATGTCAAAGGTCACATGCACACACGTGACTTTTGGTCCAGGACCTGCTGCTTCTCAGCAGGGGGTGGGGGGGCGGGATGCACCACTTCGTTCTGTGTATGTGCCGGGTTTGGTGGAGAAGTTCATTTAAAAATATTTCATTGAAAACAAGAAAAAGCAAAAAAACCCCTGACCATTTCAAAACCACTGAGCTTTATGGCTAAGGTTTCTCCCAGCTTCATCGTTCTAAGTTCCACGCAGGTGGGGGAGCCTGGCTCCCAGATTCGAGCCCCCGTCAGCCGGAGATTCTGCACGCAAGACGCAATTCCTCTCGTGGGCGAGGCTTGGGTTTTACGAGTCGTCCAAGGACGCTGTGTGAAAACAGGCTTGATACAAACGGAGAGATCTCGGCAGAGTCCCTCCAGTGTGGGGGTCACACCTTCCCAACCTCTTCTTTGCCTCAGCTCTTCCGGGGACTCGCTCTGGCTCGGGGATGGTGACTGAGGGAGGGAGGAGGGACACGCGAGAGCATGAAGTCACGCACTTGGATTATTCAGCTAATCTCCCGATAGTGCCCGTCCGGATGAGAGGGTTTTGCTTTGGCTGGCTGGCTCCCTCATGCACGGTCTGTTACTGTGCTTGCTTTGCCAAATCTCCACCCCGCGCCTGCCCGCAGGCTCCAATAATTGGGTGTTACAGCGCCGGGCCCACTGGGCCCACCGCAAACCCCCCGACATGATCTCAGATGGCTTCTGTCCACCGCTTGCTGCCTCAGCAGATGTTTCATACTTTTAAACCCTGGACTCTTCAGCGAGGTCACTGGCCTCAACTTCTACATTACAAGACCATCAAGGCGGAGGAACTTGGATGAACCTCTCCCCTCGGTACTACCTGGACTCCTCGGCTCCTGCACCCCCACCCCACCGAGGCCAGCAGGAGCCTCCTCCCCCCCCAAAGACAAGGCCTTCATTCACTCCCTCGATTCTGTCCCTCCCACCCCCTCCACGTCCCTCTCCACCTCCCAGTCACTCCTCCTTGTAATTCCTGTCATTGCTGTCCCCGCATACATTGCTCTCTAGTTAGTAGAAAGTTGCCAAAATTATCTGTGTCAAGAAAACACTTAAAGATAGAGAATGTGAGAGAAATAGAATGCCAATTTAGAGATCCCAACGTTCACTCACTAGGGTGCCAGGAAGAAGAGAAGCAAAGGAAGGAAGGCCCGGGTGGAAAGGCGCGTGTCTTCAGCGGGACGGAGCTCGCCAGATGCAGAGGGCCCTGCGTGAGGGCCTGGCCCGGAGTGTCCGGGTGTCGAGCAGGAAGAGAGACGTTCTAAGAGCAACAAGACGCCGGTCACCAGCAAAGGTGCGGGCGGCCGACAGACAACCTTCCCTGGCCCAGCGGGGCCTGGGGACAGGGAGCTCCAGGACAGTGTTCGCACCGAGGCCTGCACCCAGGGAAGCCGGCCCCCAAGTGGGAAGGTGAGGTGCATGTGCTTTAAGCTATTTTCCAGAAGACGGTTGACTTTTCATGGTCTCCTTGGGGAGGGGGAGAAGTTCGTGTGACTGCTGTCCAGCAAAATGAAAGTCTCAGCTGCACAAGAGCAAGACTCGGCTCCCTGGGTGCTCCCTGGGTGCCCCCTGGGCTGGCGGAGTGAGGGGAGCCCCCAGGGCAGGTGAACCTCAGTCTTGGAAAAGTCCCTGCCCCTCGGCAACGTAGAGGACAGAACATTTGCCGTCAATGGGAAGGCATGAAAACTCAGGTCTCTGACAAAGCGTGAAAAGGGATGCAATAAGAACTTTAAGAAAATTCAAGAAAGTTAGGTCCAAATACAAAGGAAGGCATCGCACGCCATGATTTAAGCTGAGCATTTTCCGAGTGGATAGAGTATCCATTTGACTTCCAGGCAAAACGCACTCCCTCCAAGTACCTCCTGGCATGTGGAGTGGGCCCCACTCAGGAGCAAACGCAAGGCTGACCCACCCGGCTCAGCACCACCGGGGAGGGCGCTGGCTGCCTGCGGCATCGCAGGTGTCGGACCGCTAGCGAGCAGCGGTGCGGGGACAGCAGTTCCAACACAGGAAGTTCACGGTGACCACGTCGGGGAAGCGCGTGGCTGCGAGCTGGCAGAGCCGGACAGGCAGAGCCGGACGAGAGGAAATGAGGGGACAGGGAAGGTGGAATCACTCACTCCGGGATGTGAGCAGACCTGCTGAAGCTGGTCCATTTACAGCAAATGAGTTTTCAGCCAGAGTCAGTCACTCGTTCCCCAAACTGGTCCTGGGGCTTCTCTGAGACAGGTCAGAGTGAGCCGCTGTGCACAGTGCGACCCCGCCGCCCCTGCCAACCACGCCTGCGCACCCCGAGTGGCCGGGCCCACCCTGCGGAGGGACTGCGGAGCTGCACAGGGAAACCCCCAGTTCGTTCTTCACCGTGTCCCCACCTGTGACCACCACACTCGATTTGCTGGGACATCATTTCCTTGGCCCCGCTCTCCCTCCCCTCTGAGTAACTGAGCACGGGGCTGAGACGGCCCCTCCCACGGGGAGCCCACCCTGAACTCAAGCACACCCGGGGCCACGGGGCTGTGCCTGGCGGGGTGGCAGTGCAGATGGGCGCGTGGGAGTGTTTGCGGAAAGGCACTCGGCTCAGAAAGAGAGGAGGTCAGGGTTCCCGGCACTGGGAAGGACATGCACAGTCCCTGACCGAAACACAGAACGGCCCATGAGGCAGCGGTTGGCTGAGGAACCCCGCGGTGACCTCAGACGTGTCACTGCACTCACCGCCCAAGGACACTCTCTGGGGGAGGCGATGTTTTGCTGACCAGGAAACAGACTCAGAAGAGCCCGAACAGGCCCCACCAGGCCTGAGGAGCGCAGCCAGTGTCCTTCCTTCCGTCCCTGCGGGGACCCTTAACCCTCGGTCCCTCTGAGCGAGCCGTGAGCTAGGCTCCCACGGAAGTCACCAGATGCTGCGCCCCACATGTGGAGGAGGAGGCAGGCGACCTGCAGGCAGGCGGCTCGGGGAAGATGCTGGTTCAAGTCCCAGAGCGCCACAGCAGAGCTCCCCGCAGACGGTCCCAGGCCCCACCGGGGACGAAGTCCCCGATTCCGGAGCTGGCCCTCATTTTCCCTTCCAACGTCTACACGGGTGCCATCCCCAGGTCTGGGGCCTCTGCGGGCTTGCACCTGCCCCACCCCGGCCTGGAGGTCACGCCCGCTGCCCGGCCTGCTCTTCCCAGCTGTAAGCAGGGGCCTCTCCTCTGGTGGGGCCTGGGCCCACCCCCAAAGGAGCCTGGGACACGGAGCAGAGAGCCCCGGGGCAGCGTCCAACGAGGGCACGAGCCAGCCGCGGGCGGTGGCGCTGGGGGCTCTGGGCTCCAGGGCCTTCCTTTTGTCTTCAGCCTCTAATTGTCCCATGTGCTCTTCAATTAGCCTTTCTGTTTTTAAGGAGAAGTCACAGCGGGCTGGGAATAAGGCACCAGCACTGGAGAAGTGTGTGCATTTTGTAAACAGCTGCCCATATTTTCAAGTCCACACTGGGCAGGTCTCCAGAGGGTCTGGCTGCTGCTCAGCAGGAAACCTACTTCAAACAATTTTAAATTGCAAATGAGCAGGTGGGAGAGACTTAACCAATGAGGCTTCCTCCTTGGGTTCAGCAACACAACATGGTTTTCAAATGACTGGCTAACTTATTCATTCATCACACACTTATTACTAACAGGTAACACAGCTGGTGACCCGGCCTGGAGCTGGCCAACTCTAAGGCAGTTTCTTCCTTCGAGGTCAGAGCTCAGGTCCGAGCAACGGCGACCTGGGATGAACGGGGCAGGGGGGCGGTGTGGGCGGGGGACGTGGGTTTTAGGGCAGTGAAAACACTCTGCGTGGTGCTGCAGTGGCCGGGACACACCATCACACGTGTGCAAGCCCACAGAACTCACGGCCCCAGGAGGGGGCCCCCTGGGAACTGCAGACCGGGGATGGGGGGCGATGATGTAGGGCTCCCGTGTTGTAACAAACGCACCGCTCGGGTGGGGGTGTTGGTAACATGGAAGGCAGGCGGGGGGTGGGGAGGCCTCTGGGACGCCCGCGCAACTTTGCCGCGGACACAGAACCGCTCTAAAACACAGTGTATTTTAGAAACGGTTCAACTGCCAGGGCTCAGCTCAGCGTGGAAGGGGGTGAGGCACCCCGGTGGAGCCGGCAGAGACTGCCACCTCACAGGCCATGTTCTGGGGACCCCAGCTGGTTCTGCACCTCCGTGTTGATGAGCTGTGTCGGGGAAGAGGAGGGGCGAGACAGAGACGGAAGCAGAAGCCAAGTGGAAGGTCTTAGTTGGAACGATCTTGACTTTCATCTCAGCAACACGCATAACCGTGGGGGAATTGTCAACAGTGGGGGGTGAGGCAACTAAATACGACTTCAGAAAGACCTCTCAGGCGTGGCTGGAGGTGGGGTGCAGGGGCCCGAGGGGAGCAGGAAGCCAGGCAGGAGGTGTGCGGTCACCGAGGCAGGGGGGCATCCGAGAGACTGAACAGACAGTTCCCGGGGGACAGGAAAAAGGAAACAGATGGGAGGCTCCCTCCGACGTGACACCTACAAAACTTCTGGCTGAATGACTAGGGGAGAGAGACAACCTCTCCCCTGTTTCTGGCACAAAAAGACGGAGTGGACGGGAGAGGACCGAAGAGGGACAGCCGCCCAGGTGCGGAGGCAGTGGGGGTTGGGACACAGAGAACATCCAATGCCTGCGGACAGTCCAGGGCCAGCGGGGCTGGGCCCTGCGGGGCGTCTGGGTGTGCCGGTCAGCACAGGTTGGAAGGGGTCAGACAGGACCAGTGGGCTGAGCCGGCCAAGGTCAGAGCCCAGAGGACAGCCAACGTGGAGGTGATAATTCAGATACGGGAAAGAGGAAGGTGTTTGCTACAGAAATAGATTTCATACTGTCCCGGACCCTCACGCTAGCTTTGCTTTACAGGAAACAGAATGAAGTGAATTAGTCAGAAGCCCTAAAATAGGCCTCCCTCTCATTCCCTGGAACACGTTTTCTGAGACAGACACAGTGCTGGCCAGGCCCCCGAGCTCCGAGGGGCAAGGCTGGCAGGGCTGGGCCATGAGCTCGCGTTCCGTGGGGCCGCTGATTCCCAGTGTTTGACCCTGAGCAGGAGAATTTCTGTTGCTTCCTTTTAAAATGCCTTCCTCTCTAAAGCAAAACACACAGCCCCCACCTGTCTCCCAGCGCTGGCGGGAGAGCTCGTGGGGAGTTGGCTCTCGGTCTGTCTTCGTGGCTGATGCCAGGTGTCGGGAGCAAGGGAGGAACGGCACCTTTGGCGTCACGCCCCGACCCCGGGTGTCTGCAGGGCAACTGCCTCCCCGCTCGCCACCCGAGCGCCCCGATGACGGTCCTGGGGAGAAGGGAGAGGCCCCATTTGTGCCGCTGTCCCAGGTGAGGCCAGGCCGGCATTGGCACGTCAAGAGCCATCTTATCTGTCCCCTGAAGGGCTGGGACCGGAGGCCCATCTGCACAGCTCGGCCAGCACCTGCAGCTTCCTTCAGCCGAACGTGCTGGCATCTGGGCCTGAGAGGGAGCAGGGTCGGCACGGATGGAAAGAATGACAGCGTGTCCTTCCCTCTTCCCGGGGCTCCGGCTGACATGGAAACCAGCCGGCCTGGGTGGCCGTGGAAAGTATGAATCCACGGCTGCCCGGGGCTGAATGACCGCAGAATAATGGGATCAGGTGCGTGTTCAGACATCACTGCAGCTCACCTGGTCCTGTCCTGTGCGAGGGCTGCGCAGTCAGACGCTGCCACCCGACGTGGCCAGAGGCAGAGCCTGCGAAGGCAGGCGCCCGACAGGCTTCGAGCATGAGGTGGGAGGTGACATGGGTGGGGACCGGCCTGTGCTCATCAGCTACCAAGCGCCCGGCAGGGCTCTGGGTGCTTTTCCTGGGCCGCCCCCTGGGTAAGACCCCCATCGTGACCCCGAGGAGTGTGTGGTACGTGTCCCACTCTGTGGACTCGGGTCTCTGACACCCTGAGGAGGCCCTGGACAGGGATGCAATCCCCGGGCCCCATGCGTCTAAAACCTGAGACCTGCCAGCCGCCCCCCGGCCTGCGTCCCCGACGTGGATGAGGAAAAGCGGGTTGAGCCAAGGAAGAGCACAGGAAGACGAGTGGAGGGGGTGTTTGTGAACGTGGCGGGGGGGGAGGGGGCGGCGAGGAGGAGGGAGAGGAAGGTTCTAAGCTGACACTGCGAACATGTCCTTTGGAAAGGCAGTAGGTGAAGAACCCGAGAAACTAAAGCACTGAGCAGTGAGTCAGGGGTTCCAGGCCCTTGAGGGGGAGCCCGGCCACCCCGGAGAGGTCTCCATCTCCGTGGAAAGTTGCGATGGCTTCCTCAGGTTGCTTTCCAAGTGTCTGAGAACCGTGAGGCGCCAGCCCCAGCCCCGCCGCCCCCTCGAGGGGCTGCCTTTCCCCGGCGCTGGGTGCCCAGCTCAGGCAGAGCCGGGACGGGGCAGAGCCGGAGGGCGAGGAGGAAGGGCGCAGTTGTATCGCTGCATCAAACAGTGGGTGGCTGCCGCTCCCTGTAGATCCTTCACTCTGAAAAAGTGTCATTTGTACCCCCTTTCTTGCCTGAGAAGTTTCCAGAAGCAGAAGGCGAGGAATCAGAGAGAGAGGAGGAGGAGGAGGACACTTCCAGCCCTCTGCCCCGGGGCCCCCTCTCCCTTCACTAGCCCCCGACTGCGGACAGCAGGATGCCCGGAAGAAAAGGGCCACTTCCAGGCGTCGGCGCTGCTCCAAAGGACCAGGACACAGATGAAAAGCCTCTGCTGCTTCCAGGCCTAGAAAGTATCACACACAATCAGGACGCCTCGCGTGACAGTTTCCACAGTGTATCAAAGAAAAAACTCTTTAAAGAAGTTAGGCGATCAGGAAGGGGCCTGTGTGTCCCCTGGTGCCACGGAGCGGGGCAGCGAGGAGGGCGTCCCCCACGGGCTCTGTGCCCAGTGGCCTCCAGCTCAGAGGTGCTGCCCGAAGGCCAGCGGGCGGCTCCCTTTCACTTCCTCACCACCCGGGCTGGACGCGGAGCAGAGAAGGGGCCCCGAGGCCGCCAGGTGGGGGTCGGCGCCATTTAAAGAGTGCGATGTTGTGATTTATAATGAGAAACGCGTGTTCCATCTTCACCCTGTGCTTGGCACAAGGCTCCAAAACCCCTCGGAACTTCCTGAGTGATGAGCGCATAAAGGTGTCTCTTGTCATGTTAAGGAGGTGACTTTTGGACACCAGGGGACTTTTGGTCCCACCCCCTGGGCCCCTAGGGAAGGGGGGGGCAGAGGTTGGACCAAGAGCCAATGGCCAACGACTTAATCGGCTGCGCCCTCACCTCCATCACAGACGAACCCTCCACAACACCCCAAAAGCACGGGGCTCGGGAGCGTCTGGGGTGGTGAGAGCGTGGAGATTTGGGGAGAGGGGCACATTTGGAGCGTGGAGTGCCTCGTCTGCCCCCACGCTGGGCCCCGTGCATCTCTGCCATCGGGCTGTTCCTGAGTTACGTCCTTTATCGTGACCTGTGGGTCTGGCGAGGAAACTGTCTCCAAGTTCTGTGAGCTTCTCTAGTGAATTAATCGAACCCCGGGAGGGGGTCACTGGGCCTGCCGGTTGTCAGATGCCCAAGTGACCACCCGGACTTGCACCTGGCATCGGGGGGTGTGGGAGGCAGTCTGGTGGGTCTGGGCCCTTAACTGGTGGGACCTGATGCTGTCTATCCCCAGGCAGACGGTGTCGGAACTGAGCAGAGTTGTAGGACGGCCGCTGGTGCCCGAGAATTTGTGGTGTGGGGACCCCCCCCACACACACTAAGGCTGGGACTGGGTCCAGAGTCATTGGTAGCAAGGAGGGAATGGCCTAATGCTTGTTTTAGGGACGGCACTGCTAACAAATTCCTGCACATACTCCTTCCCCCGTTGTACTGAGGTGTGATTGACAAATAGAAAACGTATGTATTTGAGGCGTACAATGTGACGAATCACATGCACACGCATTGTGAGCTGATCACTGCAATCAGCTGACGGACCCATCACCCCACACAGCCCCTCTCACGGGTGCAGCGAGAGCACTCGGATCTAGTGTCTCGGCGAACTTCAAGTACACCCCACGGTGTTACCAACCGCGGCCGGCGTGCTGTGCACCGTATCAGCCCCAGAACCGACTCATCTCGTAACCGGAGGTCCACGCCCGCTGACCAGCATTTCCCCATTTTGCTCCCCCCCCCCACGCCGGCCCCTCTGTTTCTGCCACAGCTAAAATGACCCTGACAGTGTTAGGGGCTGAACTGGGCCCCTTAATATGCACGCTGACGTCCTAATGCCCCATTCTTCAGAATGCGACCATATTTGGGGCGGAGCTTTAAAGAGGTCATTACCTGGAAAGAGGTCATTACCTGAAAGAGGCCCTTCAGGTGGGCCCTCCTCCAATCGGACTGGTGTCTTCCCAAGAAGAGGAGATGAGGGCACAGAACTGGACCTCAGATGCGCGCACAAAGGACGGTCACGTGTGGACACAGCACGGAGGCGGCTGTCTGCAAGCCAAGGACAGAGGCCACAGGAGAAACTGAACCTACTGGCACCTTGACCTTGGGCGGCAGCCTTCAGAGCGGTGAGAAAACAGGTGTGTGCTGTTTCAGCCGGCCAGTCGGTGGGGCCCGGGCAATGCTGCCCAAGCGGACTCGCAGGCTGAGCCTCACTGTGCTTTGACCCTCTATTGGCTGATGGCCTTCACCCGAGTTTACGGAGGTTCCAGGCCCAGACCGGCCACAGCAGAGGCCTGAAATAAACTACAGCCCCCGCTCCCAGCAAAGCGTGTTCCGGCAGCAAGGTCTGACCGAGAGCTGCCTCTCTGCCGCTGTGACCCCAGGACTTTGCTCCAGCTGCAGCTGATCAGCGTGGTGGCGGCTCTTGTTCGAGGCCTGAGGACTGGGGCAGCCAGACACAGCTGGCGAGGGCCACCTGGGTGTCGCGGCTGCTGACAGTCATCACGCAACAGGCTGTTGACTTTAACCTTTTGCCCATATTCTACAGGCAGAAAATCTCCCACCTTACTTCCAGTAATCTCTATTAATATCCCTCAGGAGACAGTCAGAATCCAAACTGAAATCATAAGCTCGGTTAGCTAGAAATAGCCAAAATATCTCATTCAGAATGAATTTATCAGAGCAAAATTACAAGGATGAAATAAGCCTTCCAACACTGGAGTATTTCTCATTCTGAATACTTCTACCAAATCTAAGAAAGCAGACACCACCATGGCTAAAAAAGCCGTACTCTGTAAAAATAAATCTTCATAATTACCGTTGGTTCTGTGAGTCAGCCCTCCTCTTACTGAGAGCAGTGGGAAGTCACGTCCCCTACGAAGTGAAGTGTAATCCTGTTGATAGTAATACCTATTAAGGTTTTCGTCAACTTGCAGGGTGAGGTGCTGTAACCAGGGACGGACGGGGAGTTTACAAAGGAGGCACGGACATCAGTCCACGGGAGGCGGAGGCTGAGGAGCCCGCACTTGCTCTTAACCCAGCGTCACACGCTCGCAGAGGGAAGACTGTGCTGGGCCAGGCCGCCGCACCCGCCCGCTGCCCGCCTGCTGACAGAGACTCTTTGAAAACAAGCCTGGGCATTGTCTGCGTCTGACTTTCATCACTAGACTCACAAAGGCCCCACGAATCCAAATGACAGAACTAACCCTAGTCCCGGGTGGCTTCATGCAAAGTGTGTGGCACCAGGAATGAAAGCCACGGTCATCCGTCACCGCAGGGTCAGGCTCTGCTGTGCGTTTTACCTACACCACTTCTGTCTGCGGAAGGGGCACGGTGATGTTTTTATATGAACCACGGACTTTGATTCTGATCAAAGTTGAAAATAATGTATAAGTTATTCTTGTTTAAAACCAATTTTTTCTTCTTTGAAAATTGGTAACAGAATTTCCAAAACGGTTTGAGAATTTCTAAAGATTATGTACAATTTCAACTTCACCCTTTTCACTCATTTTAGTGATTCTCACATTGACAGCTCTAGATCTTTAGGGACAGACAGACAGACAGACAGAAATTTATAGGCATTTCCAGAATACAGCATGAGCCACAGAAGCAGCATGTGCTAAGATATTATTTCTCCTTTACAGTTTCTATTACATGTTAATGAGTCCAGGAGTCATGCTGAAATCTCAAGAATAACTGCGCACAGCCCAGTAAAGGAACAGATAGCAAACAAGTTGGTAGAGTGAACCAATGGAATAATAAAAAGGTAATAACTACTTTGAAAGAAGTCGAGAAACAAAAATATAAAGTGAGTGGAACAAGCAGGAAACAAATAGGAAGGCGACAGATAGAAGAAGAATGAGAAATTTACAGCATGTAAATACTAATCAGAAGAAAGCTGATACGGTGCTCTTATATGCAAATAGACCTTAAGACAGAAAGCATCCCTAGCAGTCAGAGGGGCATCTAATAATGATAAAAGGGCCCCGAGAGACATTCTGAATTCATATGTACCTAATAACAGTGTGTGTGTATAGATGTACACAGGCACATATGTACATACACATATATGTACACACGCAGGACATGACAGATCAGAAAAGAGCAATAAATCAACTCCCGGTTGGAGATTTTAACACTTCTCTCAGTAACAGACCAAATGAAACTCAGTAAGGCAATAGATGATGTGAACAATGCAAATGGCAAATTAAACCCGGTCGACTCTAAGCTGCTGTTCAGTGCTGCACCGACAACTGAGAACACGCTTTCTCATGAAGCCGGCTCTGCGCTGAGCCAGGAAGCCAGTCTCGAAGGACAGCCGGGGCCTGAGACAGGGTGTTTTCTGACCACTTAGTGGAATTACACTAGGAATCAACGACATAAAAGGTAAGTAGAAATTCCTCAAATGTTTGCAAGAAATCAATATATTTATAAGTAATCCATTGGTCAAAGAGGAAATTACAGTGGAAATCAGAGAATATCTTGAAGTGAAAGACAACGAAGACATGGCACGGCAAAACTGTAAGATGCAGCCAAAGCCGTATCTAGAGAGAAATTCATAGCATTCTACGCATCCATTGGGAGAAAAGAAAGACTGAAAAAATCCATGATTTACATGTTAACCTCACAGAGCAAGAAAATAGAACAGCAAATATAACCCAAAGGACATAGAAAGGGGGAAAAAGAATAGAAAACTGAAATAGAAAACAAATATACCATTGAAAAATATTAATAGTCAAGTATTGGCTCTTTGAAAACATTAATAAATTCAATAAACCTCCAACAGGACAAAAAATGAAAGAAAGTGCAAGTTGCCATTATCAAAACTGAAAAGAAGACATCACTACAGGCCCTATAGACATTAAAAGCCTATAAAAATATAATTAAAAGTTTTATGACAATTATTTAAAATTTTAAAGAAAATGGACAAATTCCTAGAAAAATATGACTTACAAAACTGACAGAAAAGACAATCAATTAGGTCTATATCATACTGAAGAAATTAAATATCTCGTTAAAAGGCTTCTCTAGGCCCTCACGACAATCAGTGACATCTTCTAAACACTGAAGAAGTAACATCTATTTTACATAAACTCTTCCACAGAAAAGACAAAGGGGAAACTCCTCCCACTCGTTTTATGATTTTGGCATAGCTTCGATTCTAAAACGGGTATTATAAGAGCAAGAATTATTGACCCATGTCTCTCGTCGACACAGATACAGTCGTGAAGCTGGAGTCAGGAAGACAAGCACTGCCCACAGCGAAGGCAGCATGAGCACCGTGGACGCCCAACCTGGGGGAGAATGTGCTGGCACCCCAAAACTGGAAAACACCCGGTGGCCATCGGCGGGGAATGATAAACAGATTGTGATGTGCTGACACCATAAAATAAAAACATCGGTTAAAAAGGAACTGTCACCGTGTGTGACGGTTAATTCTGTGTGTTACCTCGGGCGGCCACAGCGCCCAGAGAGCGGCCGGCGTGGTTCTGGCTGTGTCTACGAGGACGTTCTCAATGGGATTACATGCACGCTGGTGATCCGTGAGGATGAAGACCGCCCTCCCCGAGGTGGGTGGGCCTCATCCGCCAGCTGGGGTCTCCGCAGAACACTGACCATCGCCTGGGGAGAGAGGGGATTCTGCCACAGGGGCGCTTCGACCCTGGACCCCTGGGGCTCCCGCCTGCCCGCCCGCCCTGCAGATTCCAGACTCGGCACCCCCACAATCATGCGAACCGCTCCCTCTCCCTGCGGATGCACACACCCCACGGTTCTGCTCTGCCGGAGAACTGGGGCCAACACCACGTGCAGCATGTGTGAACCTCACAGACACGCTGCTGAGCTGCAGAAACCAGGTACAAATAACGAGAAACATATGTGTCCATTTATATAAATTTCCAGGCAAGCAGGACTTTACCTTTTATCTATCTTTCATCCACCCGTCCGTCCGTCCACCTGTCCGTCTCTCCCTCCTGTTATCTTCATTTCTCCGGGGACCCTGACTAACACAGGGGCCTAGGGGAGGGTTCCCTTGTCACCCGCTGTCCCTTTGCTCGCTGCTTTCTGCTCACGCTGGCGTCCTGTGGGAATGGCCACGTCCCTTCTGCCAGGGGCCTCTGCACAGCCCTTCCCTCTGCCGGGACTTTTGCCCTCCGACCCCCACTTAAACGTCACCACCTCACGGAGACCTTCCAGGCCCCTTGAGGGGCCCCTGCTCTTGTCTGTCACAGTCCCCATTTGTTTTACTCGTGACATTTAGCGTAACCTATCACCAATAAACATAAAAATCGCTGCATGCCTCTGCCACGAAAACATCCACGGCACGAGGCAAAGACGCTGCTTTGTCTCCCCCGTCAGGGCACGCCGCCAGAGCACGCAACAAGTGTTTCTTGGACGAACAACTGGATGAATAAATGAATGTCTAATGAACATGCCTCACGGGATATTAACTTCAGCAGGCTGATCTAAAAGGGAATAAGAACCAGGACCTGTAGGAAAGGACATTCTGGATTCCCTTCCTAAATTCACATTTCTTCAGCTGAGCCTTTTCTCCTTGTTACCCTGACCCACACTTTTTCACGTTCCAAACCCCTCCTGTCCCAGCACCTGCCGGTGCAGGGTCGGACGCTCAGGGCGCGTGGTTTCCGCCAGGGCTTCTTCCTGCGGTGGGTGGAGCCTGGGCCCAGGCCGGCGGCCACACCCCTGAAGGTCGGGCCGGCAAGGCCACAGGAGGAAGGCTGCGGAAGGACTAGAAGCCACGTTTCCTACACATGGGAAGCCAAGATCGTCGTGAATGAGCGAAGCCACGCTCTTGTTGAAACAGTCTGTCATGGCTGCGTCTCAAAGTGATCAGAATGACTGGATGAGCTAGGAGTTTCTGGGCACAGTGACATTCTGCCTCGATCTGGGGGCGATGAGGAGGATATGCTCAGTTAGTGAAAGCCCACCGAGCTGTTCCCTTACAGCCTGTGCTCAGGTTCGGAAGCAGAACCTTCCATGACACACAGAGGCTTAGGGGGCAGGGGAGCGGAAGGGGACCTGGGTCGGGTCCTCAGCTCAGGATGCTGGCATGCTGGCCGCGCATGCCGGGGGACCCCGGTCCAGAGGACGGGCTTCTCATTGGATACATATTTATTTGGGCACCTACCACGCCCAGGCCCAGCTGAGGTGCTGGGGACATGGCGGTGAGCGAAGCGAACAACCCCAGCCGCATGCAGTTCATCTCTGGAAGGACGAGACGGACGTATTTAGTGACTAAAACACACTGTGTGCTGTGTGGTGAGACATGGCACCGAGGAAAAAAAAGAAGGGCGGGGGGCAGAAAGGGCAGGGCACAGCGGTGCAACTGACCCGGGATGGCCAGGGACACTCTCCCCGAGACGGTGACATTTGAGCTGAGACCTGAAGGCAGTGAGGGAGCTGGCCACAGCTTTCTGGGTGACACCATTCCAGGAGGGGTCAGAGGGGGTCTGAAGGCCCGGGGAGGGGGGCAGGACTCGCACCGCCAGGCAGCAGAGGGCGCTG
>PVJI01019798.1:0-30319 GCA_004026765.1 Micronycteris hirsuta
GTTTTCAGGAATCACTGTAGAGGACAGATGGACAGAACTAAGGGGGAGGAGGGAGGCTGGGGGGAGGGGAGCTGTAGGGGAAGGGAGGTGGGGAGGGGAGAGGATGCAAATAACTGTAATTGAGCAAAAATAAAATTAAAAAAAAATAGGTACAGGTGAAAGGAAAGGGAGAAGAGGTGTTGGAGAGGGATATTATTCTATTGTGAAAGCCTGTGTGTTACATTTACTAATTTTATTTCCTTTTGTGCAAGCTACCACTACTACCTTAGCTCACATTAATTCATTTTCTTTATGAACCACATTCAACATGAAGAAAGTACCAGAATAATTATAGCAAACACTTATGGATTTATGATCCAGAATTAACAATTAGAGATATAAGTGAATTGTTTTTCATTATTTTCCTTGCCTATTTTCTTTATGGAATCACTATCTTGAAGTTATTGTTTATAGTTACTGTCTGTTTTTATACATTTACATCATAAGGTATTTATAAATGATCAATACATAATATAGTTTTTGAATTTAAAAGTTTATTAAATGAAATATACTGTATACCCATCTGTACATTGCATTTTCACTTAGTATTATTATTTTTCAAGGTTTTTATTTGATAGAAAGTCTTTTTACATTTTAACTGCTATTAGAATTTAATTATATAGATTTACCACAATTTATTTATACATTCCCCTATTAATATATATGTGAAGATTAAATTGGTAAGTCATAGGGTACTCTGGGTATGGGACCTTCAACTTGACCAGATATTACCAAACCTCTCTCCAAAATGGTTGTGATGATCTAAATGCTAACTTAAAGTAAATGAGAACTTCTGTTTTACCAGTCTCCTATTAACATTAGTATAATCAGACGTTTTTGATTTTAGCTGATTGAATGGAATAAAATTGTTCAATATTTTTCCCTGGCTGGTGTAGCTCAGTTGATTGAGCATGAACTGTGAACCAGAGGGTCGCTGGTTCGATTCCCATTCAGGGCACATGCCTGGGTTGCAGGCCAGGTCCCCAGTGGGGGCCACATGAGAGGCAACCACACATTGATGTTTCTCTCCCTCTCTTTCTCCCTCCCTTTCCTTCTGTCTAAAATAAATAAATAAATAAAATCATTAAAAAATTTTTCAAGATTTTATTGTGATTTTAATAAACATTACCTTGATAATTAATGAGCTCATGCATCTTTGCATGTTTATTGATTAAAGTTTCCTTCTGTATAAAAAAGCTGTTAATGTATTTTGCTTTTTGTTGTTGTTGTATCTGAGTTTATTCATTCAATCTATATGTATTAAGTGTCTGTTATTTGCCAAGCACTGTTCTAGGTACTGAGGATATAGTAGTAAAGAAAAAGACAAAAATCTCTGCTCTTGTGGAGCTTATCTTTTAGTATAGGAGCTATTTCAATATCCCATATAGAATTATTAGTTACTATCATTCAAATATCTTTTTCAAGTCTCTGAAAAAAAAGTGTCTGGCTTCTATTTAACTTTGCGCTCTATCTTGATACACATAAGTTTTAAACCTTAATGTAGTCATAATTACCAATATTATTCTTTATGATTTGTGCTACTTGAATCTGATTTAAGGAATTCTCATTTACCCCAAATTTTAAGCCATTTGCTTATATTTCTTGTAAATTTTTTATATCTCTTTTTAATATTGTCTTTATTTTACTTTTTTTTTAGAGAGAGGGGAAAGGAGGGAGAAAGAGATGGAGAGAAACATCAATGTGTGGTTGCTTCTTGCATTCCCCCCATTGGGGACCTGACCCATAACCCAGGTACGTGCCCAGACTGGGAACTGAAGTAACAACCATTTGGTTTGCAGGCTGGCATTCAATCTACTAAGCCATCCAGCCCAGGAGTAATGTTCTTATTTTTAAAATGATCACATATCACTTTAATCCACTGGGTATTTATTTTTGTGAGATGATGTAAAGATTTCATTGTATTTTTTCATCTGCATAAATAATTGCTTCACTAATATGTTAGAATAATAAATTTTATCACCACCGATTTATAATTTCACTTCTATAATATAGCAATTTTCTACATATACATAAGTAATTATTTGAAGTTCCTCCATTCTATCTTCCTTTTTCCTAGCATTATACCAGGTAGCACAGAGTTCCACAATTCACAATTGTTGAATCAAATAAAATAATAAATGGTCATTCTTTTAAGTGAAATGAATATTTAGAGACACATGAAGAGATGTATAATTAGAACATTTATCACACCATTCAAATAATAAAAATAAAACATGTTGGTGATGAATATACCCAGCAATAAAAGATTGATTAAAAATGTACACTACCAGTTCTGCCCAAGATGGAGGTGTAGGTAAAAACACTGCCTCCTTGCACAACCAAAAGAAAGATAACAACCAATTTAAAAACAAAGAACAACCAGAACTGCCAGAAAATCAAACTGCATGGAACTCCAACAACCAAGGACTTAAAGAAACATTCATTCAGACTGGTAGAAGGGGAAGAGACAGGCAGCCCTGTGGAGAGAATGAGTGACAAGGTGGAGGACCAAAGGGACAAGATGGCGGCTGGTAGACCAGGTGCTCCCACATTTGCATGTGGATTAGCTAGGGGGAACAACTGGGGAGTGAGAAAGACTGGGAAACTCAGGATTTCAGCATAGGAAACTAAAGACTCAAAACATCTGCCTGTAAAAGCCTATGGGGATTCTGGTGGTGGGAAAACTCCCATCCTCATAGGAGAGTTTGTTGGAGAGGCCCACAGGGTCCTAGAATGTAAACAAGCCTACCCACCCAGGAATAAGCCCTTGAAAGGGGACAATCGCTCATGGGAAGCAAGGGAAGTGATGGAAAGTTGGGGTTAGAGCCAAGCAAGTGGCATTATTCCCTCTCTGACCCCTCCCCCACAGACAGCACAACAACACAGTGACATGTGTTGTCCAGCCCTGGCAAATACTTAAGGCAATGCCCCTTACAAAGTAACAGGTGTGCTGAGACAAAAAAGTATGGCCCAAATGAAAGAACAGATCAAATCTCCAGAAAAAGGACTAAACAATAAAGATAGACTACCTATCAGATGTAGAGTTCAAAATACTGGTCATCATGCTCACAGAAATAATTGAGTTCATTCACAAAATGAAAAAAGAAATGAAGGCTATACAAAGTTAAATAAAGGAAAATATACATGGAACCAACAGTGAAGGGAAGGAAACTTGGACTCAAATCAACAATTTGGAACAAAAGGAAGAAAAAACATCCAATTGGAACAGAATGAAGAAACAAGAATTCAAAAAAATCAGGAGAGGCTGAGGATCCTCTGGGACAACTTCAAATGCTCCAAAATACAAATCCTAGCGCTGCCAGAAGGAGAAGAGGAAGAGCAAGAAATTGAAAATTATTTGAACAAATAGTGAAGGAAAACTTCCCTGATCTGGCAAAGGAAATAGACTTCCAGGAAGTCCAGGAAGCTCAGAGAGTCCCAAAGAAATTTGATCCAAGAATAAACACACCAAGGCACATCATAATTATATTACTTAAGATGAAAGAGAAGGAGAGAATCTTAAAAGCAGCAAGAGGAAAGAAGAGAGTTGTCAACAAAGGAGTGTCCATAAGACTATCAGCTGATTTCTCAAAAGAAACTTTGCAGGCAAGAGGGGGCTGGAAAGTATTCAGAGTCCTGAAAGATAAGGACCTGCATCCAAGATTATTCTATCCAGCAAAGCTATCATTTAGAATGGAAGGGCAGATAAAGTGCTTCCCAGATAAGGTAAAGTTAATGGAGGAGTTCCTCATTACCAAGCCCTCATTATGAAATGTTAAAGGGACTTATCTAAGAAAAAGAAGATCAAAAACTATGCACAGTAAAATGACAAGAAATTCACAACTGAACCTAAAAACCAAAACCAAAAAGAAAACCCTGAACAGGAACAGAATCACAGAAATGGAGATCACCTGGAGGGTTATCAGTGGGGAGGGGGGAGATAGAGCAGGAGAATGAGGGTAAAGGTAAAAGGAATAAGAAGCATAATAGGTAGGCATAAAATAGACAGGGGCAGGTTAAGAATAGCATAGGAAATGCAGAAGCCAAAGAACTTATATTTACAACCCATGGACATGAACTAAGGTGGGGGGAATGCTGGACAGTTGGAGGGTGCAGGGTGTAGGGGAATAAAGGGGATAGAAAAAAGTGGGACAGCTGTAATAGCATAATCAGTAAAATATACTTAAAAATGCACACTTCATTCAGATTATGAAGTAATATGCCCTTTTTCAAATCTAACCTAGCAGACATAAACTTACTGACATGGAGATATGTTTAAAACTTACTAATTGGGGAAAAAACTTAGTTTACAATAATAATATCTCATGTATTTTAAAATATCATATTACTTTGTACACAGACAAAAACATCTGAAGCGATAGACACTAAATTGGTGAAAGGTGGTTATATCAATGAAGTGAAATATTAATTTAATTTTTCTCCCTTATTGTATTTTCTCTTTATTGAAAATACTTTCCTAGGAAATTATTTAAATCCATTAATCTCAGCTTCCTTATCATAACCTTAAAAGGGTGGATGTATTATTTAATATTTAATGAGCTTCACTTGGAGAGTCAGTGTAGTAATAAGGACATTTGCATTGAGGCTATACATACTCTAGTTCAAATTTTGTCCTCACTATTTTCTGGTCATGTATTCATGTGCTATTTCTGAACCTTTGTTTCTGCATCTATAAAATTGGAATAATTTACAAAACTATTGTGTGGAATATATTAAATGGTGTATGTAAAGCAGATAGCACAGTGCATAGCACATTACAAGTTAATGCAACATGGTAGCTATTGTTATGGATGACATGTAGCACTCAAATTATACTGCAGAATGCACTGGGAAGAGGACACCATGGTGTGAAAGACAATGCAATCTCACAGGATGGAAATGACAAGATAGCGTAGGAAAGATCTCATGTCAGACTTGGGTATGATAGAGGTACTGTCTTAAATCATGTTTCCAACAAAATAATTCCAAAGAGATTGTACAGTAGAATGATGGTTACAGCAGAAATGTTCTTCTTTGGAGTTATGCTCCCAGGACATATGTTATGCAAATTTACCTTTGTGTATGTTTGTGCACTTGTGCGTGCTTGTATTCAATTTGGTTTTTTGTTGTATTGCTCCACAATGAAATAACAGTGCTCAGTACATTTGAAGAGAATGGTGACAATTTATGATATTGAATCACTTTGGGCTAGGTTTCAGGAAATAGGACACTAAAAAGGTCATGTTTTACAGCTAAAATTTACTCTGCTATAATTTTGAATAATAAATCATTGTGGAACTTAGCAAAACTTCAAAGCCAGATTTTTCTATGGTTAGCATAGTGAACAGCAAAGAATTTAAAGATTAATTGTAATCCGTTTTAAAATAAAATCACATTATAAATTGTATAATGATTATACATAACATTTTGAATTTTACCAATATCCAAGGAATGTGTTGTGTTAATGCATATACATATACATATAAATAAAAGATGACAAATTCCCCTTGTGTGAGTCTTCGTATAAAGACCCTTGCAAAGTTATTTTTAAAAGAAAAATAATTTACTTGGCTTTGAATTATATTCAGGAAGTAGTGAGAAAAATATAAACCTTTCAAAGCAATGAAATAATTTATTTGGTGAGAAGTTGTGTTTCTGCTCAAAAATGATGGAACTAGCATGGCTCTTGTCTATAGAAGACTTCAATAGAATCTTGACCTTGCCACCTACACCTTCATTCTGTGGTTTACAATTAGTCTACATTCTTAACCTCTTGTTTAGATATTCTCTCTTGTCTTTACTGTTACTGGATATTCATTACTTTTATAAAAGCACTCTCAAAATAGATGCTCATGTTCTTCATTCTCCAAATACTTTAAGATCATGAAATGATATTTTCATCATACTTCTAGATCATTACTCCACCGTGCTCATGTAATTTTTTTTATTTTGAGGCTTATGACATTGAACTATACCTCCTTCTCAATCTACCTACCAATTTATTGGTTAATCCCCAATTTAAGGGCCAGCAAACTATAGTTCATGGGCCAAATTTATTTTGCTTCATTTTGGAAATCAAGTTTTTTTGGAAACAGTCATGTTTTTCACTTAATGGAGTGTCTGTAACTGCTTTTGCAGTCCAATAACAGGTTTGAGCAATTGAAACAGAGACCATATGACCTGCAAAGCCTAAAATACTTACTATCTTGCCCCTGAGAGAAGTTGGCTAACATTAAAGTTCAGTACATTCTCATCATTATCCCCTTTCTGAGCCCTGCCATCGTCTTTCACGGCATTCAAATGACCCAAGCAGTACTTCTTAGTGCTTTGCTTTTTCATTGTCAAAATTCATCATTTCTACTCTCCCCCAGTGACCTTCTACGATGATCATCCCCCAGATCTTTCCAATACCTAAAACTAGTTCATTTCTGTACTGTTAAAGTCAAATATCCCATTCTGTCCATAACTACACTTACTTTTTTTGTTATGGGAAACACCAAGAGCACCTGAGGCTTATAGACCTTGCTATACAAACTTACAAAATGCTGTGTGGTAGTGTCACTTTATGCTTCCTAACCCCCAAGTGCAATGCCCTGTGTTTCATAAGGGTTTTCCTTTGTCTCTGTGGGGATGTTGTACTCTTGTCTATTAGGACCACACAGTGTGCCCTATACATTTATCCTGATGTGCACTATATTCTGCTACTCCTAGCATTGTCATTTCTATATTTTCCTCACCTTCTGTGCAAGAGGATAAGGGGCTTGAAGGCAGGCACAATATCTACATTTTATTTGTTTCTGCTCCCATTGGTGATTAGCTAAGTAACCCTGCTCCATCACCCCACATATGTCTTACCAATTGTGTGCTTATGGGTACATGCTACAAGTACCTCAGATCTCAGGAGAAATTACTGCCTTTGTTAAATTCTATAATTTGTATAATTCTATTCTTTGTATAATTTAATTTTGGCAAGTGTATTTCACACTTTATCTGTCAGTCAGCATCTACATTTATTCTTCTTCTTCCCCAATGAATTTCTTAGAATTTTGAGCCATGTAGACTATGAATCCACAAAGCAATATATTAAAGCTGGGCTTGAGGGAGAATTTCCTCAAGAAAAAAAAATCAGATTAGCTTTTCCACCATTTTTTTTTAGAACCAGAAATTCCTGTTTCTAAAAACGTTTCAAAATGAAATAAGGGTAAAATATGTTTTAAAACTGCACATTTTTAAATGTGACACAACAAAGAGAAGTGAGAGCATTTCCTGTACTCAGAATATTCTATTTATCATCTTTCCCAGATTTTTAAGACTTTTCATCGATAGATAAAACATTGAAATTTTAACTAATTCTCACACACTTAATATCTAAGTGTTAATAAAGACATTTTGAAAGATATATGCAATTTAAAATGATGAATAATTCAATAACTATTAAAACTAAAAATTATAGCTTCAAAACAAGCCTCAACAAATTCAAGAAAATTGAAATCATACCAAACATTTTCTCGAGCCACAAGGGCTTGAATCTAGAGACCAACCTCAAGAAGAAAACTCAAAACCATTCAAACTCATGCAGATGGAATAGCATTCTATTAAACAATGAATGGGTTAATAATGAGATCAAGGAAGAAATCAAAAAGTTTCTGGAAACAAATGAAAATGAACTCACAACATTTAAAAATTATGGGACACAGCGAAGGCAGACCTGAGAGGGAAGTTCATAGCGATACAGGCCTACCTAAAAAAGATAGAAACGTTTCAAATAAACAACCTAACCCTACATCCAAAAGAACTGGATGAAAAACAACAAACAAAGCACAGAGCAAGTAGAAGGAAGAAAATAGCCAAGATCAGAGCAGAATTAAATGACATAGAGACTAAAAGAACAATCCAAAGGATCAATAAATCCAGGAGCTGTTTCTTTGAAAAGATAAACAAAATCGACAAGCCTTTAAGCAGACTCATCAAGGAGAGAGGACTCAAATAAATAATAGTGGAAAGAAAGAGGAGATATTACAACTGATACCAAAGAAATACAAAAGATTGTAAGAAATTTCTTTGAACAACTATATGCTAAGAAATTTGAAAACCTGGGTGACAAATTTCTAGAAACTCCTAATCTTCCAAAACTGAATTAAGAAGAAGCAGAAAGCCTGAAAAGAACGATAACAGCAGGTGAAATCAAAGCAGTAATCAAAAAACTCCTGGCACACTAAAGCCCTGGGTGGGAAGCTTTCACAGGAGAATTTTACAAAACATTTAAGGAACAGCTAGTCCCTCTCCTTCTCAAACTATTACGAAAAGTCCAAGAAGAGGGAAGACTTCCAAACTCTTTTTATAAGGCCAGCATCATTCTAATGCTAAATTGATAATTTTTAAATGGTAGCAAGAGGTACATAGTATTTTAACCAGATACAATGCAAGTGTGAGTTGAGAGGTAAAGATGGGCAGTGTTGGGAGATTGGGTGAGTTTCCCATAAGAAATAACTACAACTGCTTCAAACTCTTACTAGCACATCTGCCTCACACTTTATATAAACAAAAGTATCCCAAAAGTAAGAGAAACAAATAATAATATTTTGAAACTGTCTTGAGCTTAGTCTTAGATCTCACAGAACAAAGACCTTCAAATTAAGGAGAAAAAAGCACTTAAAGAGCTGTGAAAGGTGGTTAATCTGCTAATTAGCATTTCAAAAGACAGAGAAGATTTCACAATCAAAATCTGTGAGAGCTAGGGCTTCATGCTACTTAGCTGGGTCTTCCTCTGTTCTCTTTTTACCTGCTCAGAGATCCAATAATTATATCCCTCTCTCTTACTATTTCTTACTTTCTATTCATTTAATTCTTATTTTCACTGCTTTTATTTTTATACAAGCTCTAAGAGATACATATTTTACATTTACTTTTAGTTATTGGTTGAATTTTCTAACCTTAATGCCTAAAAATCAATTGAATTGAAAATTTATATTTCCCAATGATGAAAAGCTTTCTGGAGAGGAAACTCACCACAAAACAGAGAAACTCTGAAGTGGGAATTGAAACTGAGTATCATTAAAGAAAAATACATTCATGACACTTTTTAACACAGTAAAATCGAATTTATTCAGGACTATGACAATAGGTGTAAGGACTACTCCAATAGGGTTTTGCAGTGGGGAAGAGTGATTGAGCCTAACTCCAAATATAACAAAGAAAAGTGGAAATGATATCCAAGGAGCAAGATAGGGGTGGAGGTAAATACCAGTGGCTGAAAACTTATTAAAAGGAAACATCAGGGTAAGGTAGAGTTCTGACTACAATGACCTATCAAGAATCTTGTTGAATACAGGCCAAGGTGATCATATATTACTTGGGGGATGATGGAGGATGGTGAATTTGATCAGATATTGAGAGTGATCATATATGTAGGGTGAGGAATTAGAGCTAAACTGACAAGGCTCCAGGTTTTGTTAAAATTGGGCTCTTGATGACATGTCTAAGGATGAGGTCTATTTGAACAGGAGCACAGAGGGACATGACTGGAGTTTGGTGAAGGAAAGAATCTTTTGTCATCTCCTTTTCTGCTTGAAGGGAAGAAATATATTTTGCTTCCTTTAAAGAATATAAATCTATTTTTCATTTCGATGGCTTTTTGTTCATTAAGGAGTAGCTGAGCCAGCCGTATATTAGGATTTGGTAGTACAGGATATTTGCTGGATGGTGCTATCAAGCATTTAATGAGTAAAATGTCTATGAAAATAAAATGAGAGAAATTGATAGTTACAAATCCAATTTCTGAGTCTAGAGGGAAGCCCATCAAGATTTCTAGATGTTGGCAATGTAGTGACTGAATGCAGGTCCAGCTGCCTGCCACTTCAAAAGCCAATACTCAAGAAGCAGATGCTAATGTAAAGAAAAATGATTTTATTTCAGGTATTGGCCACCTGGAAGATGGGGACTCACATCTCAATGCCCATCTCCACCTCACAGAGCAGAGAGAGGTGTTTATAAGGAGGGAGGGGCAACAGAACATAGAGATCAAGGGAGAGGGTTGAAAAGTTCTTTACATGCAAATTAGCACAGTCCATTCTGATAAGGCAAGTGATGGTTTGGCATGTATCATGCTGTAACAGGGTGCGGCCAAGAAATGGGCCCACATAGGGATTTATAATAGGGTCCAGAACTCAGGGTGTCCAGGAAATATTAGAAAAATATATATAGAATGTCCTCGCCCCCACAAGTCTGAACTGGCGGGGGGGGGGGGCAATGGGACATGGAGCAGGGCCATTCAGAGCTGTTCTGTAAAGCAGCAGCTCTGTAGCTAACCTCTGGCATAGTCATTTAACATATCTATAACCTTTAACTGGTTTCATAGATATATTAAATAGTGGTGGCCATGCTTTGAGCCAGGGGGATGGAAGTGACTTGGAATCTCAAAATGTAACTGGGAAAGGAGGAACACACTGCTTTTTGGCAAGAGGGGAGAACCTCACGGCTTTGGGGCTCCCTTTGCCACTCAGCTTAGGAAGCTGGGAAGAAAGATGTAGCAGCGATGCTGAGTTCTCTCTTAGCAGTTAAGAAGAATGCAGGAGAGACACTGCAGGAAGGGGTCTGGACCACGAGGCGTTTGAGGAGTGAGGACCCCTCGGCCTGAGAGACAGAGAGAGAGGACCACGTGGCTTTGGGTGGCCTAGGAAGCAGGAGAGACTTTGCCTGGAAGAGAAGGGGTGAAAGGACTCTTGCTGGTGGGCCATGAGAAGGTGCCACATGGTTTTGGATTAGCTGGAGATCACGGTGGCGACACAGCAGATGGTGTCAGAACAGAGGATCTGCCTGAATCACGGAGATCTACTTCTTTTCCTGAGATATGGTACCCTGGACTGGGCAAAGGGGAGGGCTGTGTGTTTTTGTGGGTATTCCAAAGAACTTTAGTATTTTAAAGGAGACATTAAGTCATTACTCCAAGCCTGTATAACCTGTAAATATATACTTCCTTTCCTTTTCCACCAGTCTCTGGCATTGAGAGAGACGTCTTTCCATTGGCGGCGGGCATAACGAACCTGGTGCAGGGTTGGGATATCGTTGGGTGTCCCCGGCCCTTGTTCTGTAACAAGGCTGGTTTAGTCATCCTGGCTTCACGCCATCCTGGCTTCCTGTCATCCTGGCTCCACGGTTGAAGGTCAGCAAGTCTCCTGGAGCTGGAATGACTGAAGGTTGGAGTCTGTATCTTTTGAAGTTAGTTCCTAGAATTCTTATACAAACATGTTTACCTACAAGCTACATATGAGTCAGAACCAGCATTTATAAAAACAGTGTCAAGAGAATAGTGGGGTGGGCTACAATTCCCCACAGTTACAATTCCCCACAGTTACAGTCTGATGAATTTCTTGCTTTACAGTTTAAAAGTCTTTGGTGATGGCATGTGCTATTCCTGTAAACTATTTGAGTAGCCCATACAACAGCAGGTTTGAAGGCTGCCCACACATGGCCTGCTGCGGTGAATTCTTTGATGTTTATATTAAATTAGGTTCTAGTTTACAGTACCTAGGAGAAAGGGCAGTATTAGTTTTCAGGGATGAACAGACAAGAAAGTTGAAGAATAATTAGAAATATTAGTTTGGATGGTTGTAGCCAGATATTGGAGAAAACTAGAAAAATTTAGACTCCACATGATGCGATATAGTTTTTTGTTAAAACAAAAAATGTTTCTCTAAAATACCCCTCATTTTGAATCTTGTTTACAAAACAAGTTTTGTCTCATTAAGTTTAGCTTTCTAATTTACATAAGTGCAAGAAAAATAATAACTGACCACTTAGGCATTTTTGAGTTTCCTTCTCTGGGACTTGCCTTAAGGAATCTCAGGTTAAACTTTTAAAAAGTCTCTTGAATCCAGAAAGCCAAGTCAAGAACTTACCATCACACCTCACTTGCCACACATAAAGATTTGATTGAAATCCTCTCTTCTTCAGGTTTCCAAGATATCCCTAGTTTCCTGAGTCTTCCAGGAAGTAACATTTTTTACTCACCTGTAAGGCTAGGAAGCCTGTACTCCAGACACCAGACTGGTGTTCCCAAAAGACCTGTGTAGGCATTGGTTCCATAAAGTCAATCTTAATTTCTTAAACCAGATTCTATGTACATCATTTTCAAATAGGACATTCTGATATAAGCCTTGGTTATTGTAATCAATGTTTGCAACTATGAACTGATGCAAGTAGAATAGATTCTTTATTCTATTCTTTTTGAATTTATGTAAATAATTTTATTGTCATGAAAATTGGAATGTTGAATAAGACTTTTTGAATTCTAGAGGTATCAGGCAGGGGGAAAATACATGTTTCATTCTGTTTATAAAATATTATCTAATAAATAGTTGTGAGTTGTAGATAACTAAAGATATAAGGGAAAAGAGTTCCTTACATCTGGAAAATAAAACATTAAAGAACCGGCAATATTCCAAAAAAAAAAAAAAACCCATAACTATCCTTTATCAGTTCATTCAGTCCCATATAACTAACACTTTGTTTGATCTTGGATTAGCAGTTTCATGAACCCATAAGTCTTTCCACAAGAATTCTGGGAATCTTTATTTAGTACAGTTGTATGGTCATAAAGTTATTAAAGCAATGACATCATGAAGTATTCTGGTCTGTAGGTAATTATAAACATTTTCAGAGAAGAATCAGAGTAAAACAATTAACATCTGTGAATGACAAAAAACATAAAATAGTCATGTTTAAAGATCTGATGAGAGTTTATTTGACAAGGAAATGTGCAGAAGTCCAGCTTTACTACAACCTCTTAGGAGATGGGTAGCTCCGAAGGAGGGGCAACAAGGCGCAATGAATGAGTCCAACACTCTTTTTCAGAATGCAGGGGCCCAGTCAGGAGTCTTTGCTCTCTCCCACTGACTGAACTACCACAGCAAAATTTCCTTTATTTTTAAAAGGTTTCTTTGTACAATCAGTAGGGATGACTACAAATCATTAACAGCTCTAAAAGGTTTACATACAAGAGTACTTTAATTTTCACCTAGGCTTAAACAAATGGATGCTATGATAAGGAGGTTTGCTAATCTACCTATTAGCCAGGAAACAGTATTAAACTACAAAACTCTAGGTCCTAGTTAATGGCTAAACATATATTTTCAAAGTCTTAAATCTGAGTTAAAGATGTATGCAGAGGTTGCTCTTTGTACCTTTGAGATTCAAGAGGACTGACACATAGGCAAAGACATTCTTTAACTACATTTGTTAGAGCTTAGATGTTTAGCTACCTATCAGGCGACAGGAAGGTTCTATTTACATTTTTCTGAGATGTGAATCTATTGTTTTGTTTAACCTTTTACTAAAATCTTTTAGTCTATGATTTTTAGTTAAAGCTTTCTAACTTTCCTAGTAATAAAACATTTCTGCTCAGTAGTAAATTTCTGGCTTTGGAAAGAACTATTTAGATATTTCTTAGTAAATGGCTTCTCTAGCAATTAGCAGTTGCTTCTGCTTTTAGTGTTCAGATTGCTGGTTTGCTAAATGGCTTAATCCTTTTAGGTGGGGGAACAGGCCTTTGTTTTTCAGAGGTCAATGAGTATTTCCATAGGCACATCATGCAAGCCATAAGATAGATTTGGGATGAACTGCCCCTGGTCGCCTGCCGCTGTGCAGCGGAGTCCTGCCCATATCCCACCCTGCTGAGAAATGGGTGGGGCTTGGTCCTCCACAAACCAGTGCTCATGGATCTGCTGTAAGCTGGCCTGCAACAGAAATGTAGTTATTTCTGTGATATACAACATTTAAAAGAGTAACTACAATTATGACTGACAGTATTACACCAGGACATATCATGGGCAGAAAAAGTATTGACAAATATCTAGGAACTTCTACAATTTCTGAAATATTTATATTAATAACATTTACAAATATAGGCTATAGAAGATTAAGCATCTCTTCTTATTTGATACCTTTTTATGCAATTCAATATATCAAATAAAATAAATTATTTCTAACATTTCTCTTTACAAATTGAAAAAACAAATCTTTTAAAATTCTCAGGGCCTTATGAGAAATCTCAAAGTCAGTTCAAGAACAAGAAGATTTCATTTAGGATTTAATTTGGGGAAGGTAAAATTGCCAAAAGTGTTAAAACCATTAGCTCATTTAAAAGTAAGCAGTTTTTGTTCCCTTAAATAATCAAGGATATGATAAAAGTTTCTATAAAGCACAGGAAATTATTCAAATAAGAAGCAATATCTTTATTTCCTAGACAGGTTACTTAAAAAATAAAGAAAAGACATTTGCAATTTCTTAGTAAGAACAGACAGATAATCTAAGAAATTTGTAGTTTTGACAGATATCTAAATTCTAGATTTATACCAGGGTACTTTTGAAATGAAAAATAATTTTTAAAATTCTTATAAATAAACCCTTTCAATCTTATCAGATTGAATAATTTTTTTGAAAAACCTTCCATAAGCATTACTATTTGCCTTATATTTTCCATCTTTCTCCAATTGTGAACTTTTTTTTGCAATTACTTTTTTTTATTGTTGTTCAAGTATAGTTGTCTCCATTTCCCCCCACACTACTCCCCCCCTGCCCCACTCATGACCTCCCACCCTCCATCCTACCCCTCTTGGCTTTGTCCATGGGTCCTTTATATATGTTCCTTGACGACCCTTCCCCTTTTTCTCCCATTATCCCTTCCCACCTCCCCTCTGTTTACTGTCAGTTTGTTTATTACAATGTCTCTGGTTATGTTTTCATTGCTTGTTTGTTTTGTTGATTAGGTTCCACTTATGGGTGAGATCATATGGTATTTGTTTTTCTCTGCCTGGCTTATTTTACTTAGCATAATCCTCCATGGATCTATCCATGCTGTCATAAAGGGTAAGGGCTCATTCTTTCTTCCTGCTACGTGGTATTCCATTGTGTAAATGTACCAGTTTTTTGATCCACTAATTTACTGATGGGCACTTAGATTGCTTCCAGCACTTGGCTATTGTAAATTGTGCTGCTATGAACATAGAGGTGAATAGGTTCTTTTGAATTGGTGACTCAGAATTCTTAGGGTATAATCTCAGCAGAGGAATTGCTGGGTCAAAACGTAGTTCCTTTTTTAGTTTTTTGTGTAAATTACATACTGTTTTCCACAGAGGCTGCACCAAAAAACTATCCACCTAATAAATGAATTTGTCAAAACAACAGGATTCAAAATCAGTATTCAGATAGAAGGCATTTTTATACACCAACAATTAAATAATCAGAATAAGAAATCAGGAAAAAAATCCCATTTGCTATAGCAAGAAGAAAAATAAAGTACCTAGGAATAAGCCTTACCAAGGAGGTAAAAGACCTGTACCCAGAAAACTGCACAACACTAAAGAAAGAAATGAAGGAAGACCCAAACAAATGGAAGTATATAGAGTGTTCATGGATTAGAAGACATCATCAGAATGTCCATACTACCCAAAGCAATTTATAGATTCAACGCAATCCCTATTAAAATATCAATGACATATTTCACAGATTTAGAACAATTGTGAACTCTTTCACGCAGAAGCATTCTGTAGCAGACTACAAATTTTATGAATATAACATCTCACAATTTGTATGTACGTGTTCTTCCTTGTAGTATAAATTCTCCACGTGGCAAAGAAAACATTTATTAATAGTCAAAAATATATTTGATTTCTGTATACCATATAAAAATAGGATGCAAAAGTATGTATACTTAAATTTATCATGAGTAATTAATATTTCACTAGTTTATTTTACATAGAAATCATCAAAATATTTAATAAATACCTGTTGTTTGAGTTAGCATAATGGTAAGGTTTCAAGTTACCAAAAAGATTTTAGGAACTATTTTTGGGTAGATAGATATCTTACAACACCAAACAAGGCTAGCCATTATCTCAAGGTATGTCCCTGTTGACTACTATTACAGCACTTCCATGTTAGGCAAGCATCACAAAGCAGGAACCTAAACAAACAATTAAATGCATGTTTAGTTTATTATACTACTCTTCTTGATATACATGACATAATGGGATTCAAGCAATTATTTTCACTGCACCTTTACATGTACATTTTTTCCTTAGGTTGAATTTATGATTGTATAATCTTAAACAACCAGTAAATGTAATATCAACCTGTTTGGTTAGTAAGCCCAAGTAAAATTAAAATGTATGTTCATTTTATACTTAACGCTGGTAATTCATAAGGCACCACTTTTTAAAAATTATACCAGCAATATTAAATAGTCTTAAGTGCCAAAGATTTACTCAATTGATGTGAACTTGAAAAGCATTTGGGTTAATTTTTATAGTTCTGGGAATTTTAGAAATACTTAATTTATATAAGAGCTCATTAATCTCCAAATCAATTTGAATAGAACTCTATTAAGAGATTTTATAAATTAATTAATACTGTCCACAGGTAATAAAATGTCACATATTCATTATACACTGTGGATGAAAAAAGCAGGTTCTATGGAAGGTAACCTAACCTTGGGATTTTAAATTCCTAACTGGGCAGGTCACTGTGGGTAATCATGCCCAGGCACATCACTTCTTTAGTAAAAGGATTTTTTTAAAGATCGTATTTATTTATTTTTAGAGAGATGGGAAGGGAGGGACAAGAGAGGGACAGAAATGTCTATGTGCAAGACAAACATTTACCAGTTGCCTCTGTCACACCTACAACTGGGAACCTGTCCGGCAACCCAGGCATGTACAGTGACTAGGAAATGAACCAGAGACTTTTCTGTTTGCAGGCTGGTGCTCAGTCCACTGAGACACACCATCCAATGGCAGTAAAAGGTTTTAAGCAATGTATAGGTTAACACACTTTGGGAATAGCAGAAAAAATAACCCTGGAAGGGAGTATTAACCCTCAAGAGAGCACATAATCTTCTTAACTCTCTTGTAATCTCATCCTTGTGTTGCTTCCTTCCACATTTATTTAATATTTCTTAAATTCTCTCTTTAATTTCAAATGGATAAAAGAAACTGCAACACTGTTGTTCTCTGGATCATTTGGAAGTTTGCTCCCTGGAATATGTCATCAGTTTGGCTTAAATAGACTCATAAAAATTCTCTACAGGTTTGAACATTTCTTGCATATGCAGACACACAGTCATATGAAGAGACACAGACTGAATAGCTTTCCATTTTAAAATTTTAGTACACTTTGATATTTTTAATTGAAGATTGTAAAAAGTACTAATGAAGAGCCAACATGATGATGGGAAGGCTCAGTCTTTACAGCAACAAGATTGAGAGGATCTTAAGTTTCCCAAGAGGCCATTAAAGTTCCATTTATTATTCTTAGTAAAATCATGCTAATAAGAAGGAGTTGGACAGAGTTTGTGATTTGTAGTCAGTAGGGGTTCAAGAAACAGGTTTCAGTCAACTGAGAACTAATCATGGGAGTAGCAAGGTCAAATAGAGAAAACAGTGATGTCTCACAAAATACCAGGAAAATGTTTCCAGCCCATAAATTAGGAAGTGAAACCTCCCTCAAAACAAAGAACCATGAAAAATCTCCAAGCCCAGGGAATTAAGGAGTAAGTCCCACTTGAAAAGAGAATCAGGAAAAAAAATTTCCAACCCAGCAGATATTTTTCAAAGAAAGAAGCCTAGACCACTAATCCAGCTTTGGCTGGCCTAGGATTCAGTAGCCTTAAACATACAATATTTTTTGAAATGAAATTCATCCTCAAGGTAAAAATATTTTCTTCTATTAGAAATACTATTGTGAGCCCTTGCTGGTGTGGCTCCATGGATTGAGCGATGGCCTGCAAACCAAAGGGTCACCAGTTCGATTCCCAGTCAGGGCACATGCCTGGGTTTCAGGCTGGGTCCCCAGTAGTGGGTACCTGAGAGGCAACCACACATTAATGTTTCTTCTCTCTCTCTCTCTTTCTCCTTTCCCCTCTCTCTAAAAATGAGTAAATAAAATCTTTAAAAAATACTATTGTGGATGTGATACAAGATTTGAAGGGAATCCCAAATGTGGAATTCAAAATAGAATTCTAAATCCCATATTTGTAATACAAGACTATTTTATAATATGAATCTCTTTAGTTCATTTCCCTTTTAAGGGTCTCTAGTGGCTTCTTATCACAGTTTGAATACTATGCAAACACCTTCCATGTCTTATAAATCCCTGTTTCTCTGGCTCTTGCTTTCCTCCTGAATCTCTCCCCCCACTCCCTCCCTATTGCTCTTTGCTCTAATTATACAAGAATTTTTGCAGCTCCTTCAACATGTCAAGCTTGTTCCTGTGTCAGAGCTTTTATCCGAGGTGTTCTCTGCCTGAAGTACTCTTTCCCCATACTTCAGGTAGCTCCACCTGACTTCTATTCAAGTCTCTACTCAGCATCACCCTACCTGAAACAGGCCCTGCCTTCATTCCATCACCCTTTATTTATTTACCTTGTTCTTCTTCAAAATACTTAATAACTGTCTGAAATTGTCTGGCTAGTGTGTTAATGATATCATTAACCATTAAGAGTTGGGGGATTTTCACGGCTGCGCCCTGAGCCCCCAGTACAGAATCTTGACACACAGTAGATTTTTCCCATATATATCTTGAAAAAAAAAAAGAATGGTTAATGAATGATTATATCTTAGTGACTACTGTAAAGGGAGCAATATTCATTTAGAAAAATCAATTCTAGCTTAAGTATCAAATATATGATTTGAGTGACAGCTTACTTTATAAATTTAGATATTTAAGCTTTTTTAGGAAAGCATATATGTAATGGGATAAGTCAGACCTGAGATCCCTGGAGAACAGGGAAGACCCCAGGTTCAGGGGAACCCCCACCCCAGGGGAATGCAGAGGCTGAATATTAAAGCAGCCTGCCTTCTGGGAAGGGAGGGGCTGACTGACAAAGGGAAATCGCCTGAGGCAAGAGGCTAGTATAAACACAATGCAGTTGGCAGGAGGAGGGGAAGAGAACTCCTAGTATTGAAACCAGAGCCGGAGCTTAATAGCCCACAGCTTTGAGTCTACTAGCTCATTACACAGGCTACACAGTGTTTACATGAGCTGTGAGGGATGGGTGCTCCACGCAAGGTGAGTGGAGACTTCTGTCCATGCCCAGAAAAGGGGGCAAAGAGAAACACATCCATTGCTTGGAAAACTGTACACTCCCACTGGCTTCCAGTGCTCCTGGGATTTTGGAAGGACCCCCTTTAAAGCAAAGGCACAGAGACGTTTGCTGTCTTTCTTGGTACTGGGTTTTTGCTTTGGAGTTAGTGCAAGCACTCGCTCTCTCTGGGCTTTTGGCACTGAGTGCAGGCTCCTGGCTCTGGCTTTGGCACTTGGACCTCCTGGGTCTCTGGCCCTGATCCTTGCAAGGACCAGAATGCTCGTGGTTCCAGGGCTTAGACCTCGAATATTTGGAAGACTAGGTCCCACAATGGGACTTGTGCCTCCCTAGGCTCCAGCCTCTGGGAGACTATGATCCAGTGCGGCATGGCACATGGGTCCTGGATGGCTACATGCAGACTAAGAGTAGTACTCCCTTGATCCTGAGAGAGAGAGAACTGCTGTAAGGAGATGGCAAGTCTGAAACCCACAAGTGCACATCCCAGAGAGGATGGAGATCCCTTTTTGTGACAGACTGAAGGACAGACAAGGAAATGGGGAACTTCTGAGTGTGGTTATTTTGGCTTGTAGTCTTTTGAGGAACAAGAGAATTCCTGGGTCTCATGGGAGAAAAAGGCTCAGAGCAGGAGTACTTTAAGTGCCCCCGCCCCCAAAGTTGGTACCCTGTTAATAAAAACCTGTGTCTTTCAACATAAGTTCTTGGGTCATGTATTAGTGTGGCAAGCAGCTGAACCCCATGCTACACAGTTACATATATACTAGCCTACAGGGACAACAGTAGGTTTATAGTTGTAAGTATGCAAAACACAGAGTTTATTCTTGTGTTATTATTTATTAATTATTGCATTATTTTCCATAGAACTGTAAGCTTACTTTTGCCCATTCCTGTATTTCTTTATATAGATAAATGAACAATAGCACTATTGTCCATTGTCATCAGAACATATAAAATGTATAAAGTTTTTCTTTCTGTAAGATTAAAAAATTCATATTCATAACTCAGATGGTTCATTTCATGTTTCTTAAGCAAAAGAAGGCTCAGGTGTGTCTTAGGCTTAAAAGCATTAGTTTATGTAATTTTAGAGATCAACTATTTGCACAGATCCACACAGGATTATGATTAAAGGTCACAGGAAAGATCATTTTGTTTTCTTTTTGATTGAAATGAGGGAAATGTCTTATATAATCAACGATCAACAGTCTACTTCATATTTTCTTTTTCATGCATTTATTTTTAAAATATATTTACATATATAATTTTACATAAATGCATTATATGACATCACACCCACTTGTACTGTGTACAACCATTTTTTTTCTCTTTATATTATTTGGCTTCTCTTTCTCCCTTCCCCTCATTCAAACAGCTCCTGCTTTGTAACTCAACAGATATGTTTGTGTATATATTTATGTTACATACATACACAGATGCACACACACAGACACCTCAATGCATCATACATTCAAATAACAGAGAAAAAAATGACAAAATAAAAAATCTTAGAAGCCTGAAGAAAAAAAGCTTATCTCTAAAGAAACAGGGGTAAAAATTTACAGTGAAGTTCTTGTCAGGCATTATGGAAGCCAGAAGAAAGTAGAATGAAATATTTTAAGTGTTGAAAGGGAAAAATCACCATCATAGAATTCTATATACAGCAAAATTCTCCTTCAAAAATGAGGCAGAAATAAAAACTCTCTCAAACAAAATTCCTGAAATAAGCCAATATATCATGCCCCCAGGATATAAAGTCAATTTACAAAAGTCCATTGTTTCCTTATACACCAGCAATAAACATGTTGAAATTATAATAAAAATAAAAACTTTTGAAACAGCACCAAAAAGTAAAAAAATGAAATTTACAAAATTCGTATGTAGTAAATTACAAAACAGCGATGAAAGAAATGATAGAAGATTGAAATCAATCAATGGAGAGGTATTCCAAGCTCATGGACTGAAAGACTTACTATTGTTAATACTACATTTTTTCCAAATCTATCTATAGACTTAACACAGTTTCTATCAGAATCCCCGCAACGTTATTTTCTAGATATTGACAAACTGATTCTGTAGTTTGCAGATAAAGTCAAACAATTAGAATAGCCAACATAACATAGAAGAAAAAGAACAAAGTTAGACAATGACATTACCCAAATTTGTCTTACTACAAAGCTGCTGTAATTAAGATAATTTGGTATTATTAAAAAACACATATCTATGAAACAAAATAGAGCCCAGAAGTAGACTAGAAAAATAAAATCAAATTATTTTTAAAAAAAGTTGCAATGAAGGATATAGTTTTTTCAACAAATGGTACCTAAACAATAAGACATCCATATGCAAAAAGACGAACCTAGATAATACCTTACACCATTCAAAAATTAATGCTAGATTATGTATAATAGAAATGTGCACTTGAAACCTATATAATCTTACTAACCAATGTCACTCCAATAAATTTAAGAAAGTGAAGGAAAACATAAATAAATCATAGCATCTTATATGAAATTCAAGACTACAAAATTTTTAGAAGAAAAAAATAAGATAAAATCTACATTACCTGGTATTTGGTGTTGAATTTTTAGGTATTACATGAAAAGCACAGCCATGAAAGAAACATCGATGAGTTGGACTTAATTAAACATAAAAACTACTCTGTGAAAGAAAAGGAGAACACAAGCTACTAACTGGGAAAAATAATGAGAAAGCACAGGTGATCAATGTTTATCTAAAATTTACACAGAATTCTGAAACTCAACACAAAGATAACAACCTAATTAAAAATGGACAAAATATCTGAACAGACACAACAACAAAGAATGTAAAATGATAAGAAATAAGCATATGAAAATACATCATTACCATTAGGAAATTGCAAATTAAAATAACGAGATAACACTACACAGCAATTAAAATGGCTACAATTCTAAACACTGACAAAACTAATTCCTTTCAAAGATCCAGAGTAACTAGAATTCTCATTTCTTGCTTGTGAAAATGCAAACTGGTGCAGTCACTTGGAATGACAGTTTGTGTTTCTTACAGAACTAGAGATGAACTTACCACCCTATCCAGCATTTGTGTTCCTAGGTATTTACCAATTGGGTTGAAAATGTATGTAAACAACAACAAAAAAACCCTGCACATCAATATTTATAGCAGCTCAATTCATAGTCACCAAAAATTGGATTCAACCAAGACGTCCTTTAGTAGGTGAATAGTTAAATAAACTGTTGTACATGCAATCAATGGAATTGATTGACATAGCCTTTATTACTCACATTACAGGGAGCACCACTGGCATATCATGAAGCGGGACAACACCTCCCCGAGTCCAAGATTTGTTTTAAGTGGTCACAGACAAAGGGGGCATGTGTCTTGCATGTGACTAAACTACATTACCTCAGTATGTATATGCAGAGATAAAAGGTCAAGAAGCAGACACAGGATAAGAAGGCTCTCCCAAAAGGAGATAAGGAAGGAATTACAATCCATTTCCAAAGCAATACACATTCTCTCTGGCCATGGGTCCTCTGGCCAGCCTTCCATTATGGTGGATCGGAAGAGCCATGTCCAGCATAACCCCACAACATCACACATTATAATTAGAGTGAAAGGCTAATGTTTTCTCTCTGAGATTAGGAAGAAGGCATGAACGTGTGTCACCCTTGCAATGTTTTATGCAGTGTTGTACTGAAGCTACTTAACAGTGACTTAAGAAATAAAAGAAAGGTGTACAAATTGGAAAATAATACAAAGAAATACTTAGACATAAACTTAACAAACAAAACCTGTACAGGATTTGTACACTGAAATTTACAAAATGCTCATGAAAGAAATCAAAGAAGACCTAAAAAATTGAGAGACATACCATGTTTATGGATTGAAAATCTCAATGTAGTAAAGACGTCACTTCACAAATTTAACTACAGGTTTAACACAATTCCTGTCATCATCCAAGCATTTTTAATAGACATAGACATAATTTGTTCTAAAATTTATGTGAAAAGACACAATTTTTAAAATAACTAAAAAATCTTGGAAAATGAGTAAAGTTATTGTAGTAACTCAAAGTTTTACTAAGACATTATATAGCTATAACAATCAAGGCAATATAGTATTGATACATAATACTTGCATAGATCAAAGGAACAAAATAAAGAACCCAGAAATAGATCAACGCTAATGTTCTTAACAGATTTTGTGAAGGTGCAAAAGCAATTCAAGGGAGGAAGAAGGATCTTTGCAACAAATGGTACTAGAATCGTTGCATATCCATTGACAAAACATTAACCTTTACTTAAACTTCACACTTTATACAAAACATAACTCAAAATGGACTATAGATTTAAAGTTAAAATGTAAAGCTATAAACATTTAGAAGAAACATATGAGTATCCCTGGCTAGCGTGGCACAGTGGATTGACTGCTGGCCTGTGAACCAAAGGGTCGCTGGTTTGATTCCCAGTCAGGGAACATGCCTGGGTTGCCAGCCAGGTCCCCAGTACAGGGCGCGTGAGAGGCAACCACACATTGATGTCTCTCTCCCCCTCTTTATCCCTCCCTTTTCCTCTGTCTAAAAATAAATAAAATCTATATTAAAAAGATTTGTATTAAAGAAAATATGAGTAAGTTTTTGCAAATTTTGACAGAGTTAATAGACTTAACAAAAGCACCATTAGATTGGACTTCATCAAAATTAAAACTTCAAATTTACATTTAAAAATTTTGCTGTGTGAATGACCCTGTTAAGATGTTGAAAAGACAAAGTACAGACTTAGAGAACATATCTGTAAACCACATATCTGACAATGAACTAATGTCTAGAATGTATAAAGAACTTCCAAAACTCAAGAATATTACCACAGTAAAATCAACTAAACTCAGTAGTAAGAAAATTTCAATTAGAAAATATGCAGTTGGTAAATCAACACATAAAAAGATGTTCAACATTATTTGTCATCGTGGATATACGAATTAAAACCACAATGTAATATCACTACACACCTATCAAATTGTGTAACATAAAAATTAGTGACAGAGAGCACCTTTCTACTTACTAAATGAGAGGCTGCCCAATTCATGAATTATTCAATAAAACCAATTAGACCTTTAAAAAATAGTGGCAATACCAAGAATTGGTGAGGATGTGAAGAAGTTGGATTAGTTATACTTTGCTAATGACAATGTAAAATGGCACAACCACAGTAGAAAAACAATGCACAAGTTCCATAAATAATTAAACATGAAACTAATAAATCACTCAGCAATTAAATTCCTGGCCATTTTACCAAAGAAATGACAGCTTAGGTTTACACGCACACACAAAAATTTTTGTACAAATGCTCATAACTGCCTTATTTATAATAGCCCAAAACTGGAAATAAGCCAGATTTTCCTCACTGGTTAATAGTTAAACAAAGTGTGATGCATATATACCATGGAATATTAGTCAGCAATAAAAATGAAATATATATGTATGTATGTATGTATGTATGAGAAGTCTGTCCAGAATGTATCCAGCCATGTAAAATATGAAAAATAGGTATATTTATTTAAAAAGATACAAGAAACATGCATAGAACAATAACATCTCAGTCCTCTTCAAAGTAGACACTTTGGGACCTCACACAGTTCTCCCCATGTATTTATTTGCCATCAGCAGCCCAGTCGTATTTTCCTGAATCTCATCGACACTCTACAGTCTCTTCCCTTTCAAAGGTGATTATAGTTTTGGGAAAAGCCAGAAGTTTCGGGGCACCAAATCTGGGCTGTGAGAGGGCTGAGTCACCTGGGTGATTTGATGTTTCACCAAAAAACTATGCAGGAGATGCGATGCATCAGTGGGCATATTGTTGTGATAAAACTGCCAATCACCAATTGCCCATATCTGTGGCCTTCTGAGTCATCCAAATAGTTTTCACAGAGGAATGTTCAAGCTTAATGCAAAATTTGATGCAGATTCATTGCTCTACTCACACAATCATTTTGAATGTGACAGCCACACAGTACACATGCTCATTCAACAGCATCTACTGCCCTCACTGACTAGTACAGTGAAGTCATCATCGTTCACTCAAATACATTCCAGTCCACTCCCCTTGGCTGCCAGGTTACATCAATGTCACACAAACCATTCTCATTATATTAACAATGGCTGGACTTTTTCTGGATAGACCTCATATATATGTATTCAACAATTTGGATTAATTTCAAGAAATTATTCTGAGTAAAAATGCCAATTTCAAAAGCTTACATACAACATGATTTTACTTATATATCATTCTTGAGATAACAAAATTTTAGAAATAGAAGACAATTTCATGCATTTCAGGGCTTTGGGAGGAAATGGAGATAGGCAGGAAGTGGGTGTGGTTAAAAAAGTAAAAGGAGAGGAAGCCTTGCAGTGATGGAACAATTCTTTATCTTTGACTATAGTGTTTCTATCCCAGACATTGTGTTATAGTTTTGCACCAAATTTGTATAGTTTGTTTATAAATTTTATGGTATTTGCCCTTTTTTCATTTTTATATAGTCTTTTGTTTCTGTCTTTTAATTATTACTGTGACATTGCAGTCTTATTAAGAGATCATCCTCCCTTAGGCTGTACATATAGTCTCCTAGACTTTCTTGTAAGAAGTCATTATTGCAACTGGAATTCACTTGGAGTAATGATTTAATGTAAGGATTTGGTTTGTTTTTCTGGATGGATATCAAAACATCCTTCTATGCCTTGCTATCCTCCTTTGTTATACTTTCCTGGGCTGATCTTAAGCATTTCTATTTTCAAATGAATCTTTAAGCAATTACTTTTAATTTAAAAGTCCATTTGGCTTTTCATTAAAAATGAGTTACATTTAAATATTAATTATAGGAGAATTTATATTTTATAACACTTATACTTTATGATACTTAGATGTTCCCTTCCATATCTGTAGTCTTATTGGCAAGATCTATCTTCCATACAACAGCAAAGAAGAAAAAAACAAAAATGCTGGAAAGACCATGCAACAGGATCTATTTTACATATGATACAAAATTAGATTTACATTTAAGATGCTTAGAAGTAATTGGAGTAAGTGAAAGTGTTTTGTCTACTGTCTTCAACTGTGAGTTGTAGCAGGGTAGGACAGGAGATCTCAGCCCTATCAATGATGGTACAGATCTTGGGGCTATGATATCTGCTGGTTGAAGCCTTGCCTCTACAGTGAATACAGCAAGTTTTCTCTTTGATACTAATAAAAATGGCATCTATATGTCATAAGAAGGGTTAATCAAAGGTTGAAAAGACTTCAATTTATCACTACAAAAACCAAAGCCCTCTAGACATTTAAATATTTAAAATGGAATTCAATCAAAATAGCTTGCATTTGAAATACACAGTAAGAAAAAGTGGTAGTTATGTACATTTGAATTAAAAAATAATTGTCCCTAGTAACTGAACAACAATAACCAATAAATTAAAAAATAATTCCTGATTTGCAGTAGAAATTTCATAGGCTATGAATTATTTTTTCTGAATTTGAAAACTTGAATAACTAGCTGTGGGTGTTAGAACAGTTTTTAAAAGTATATATGTTTGAGTTAAAAAGGAAATCTAACTCTGTATATGCTTTTATTTTACAGAGAGATGGTGTCAATGTCTAAGTTTGCTTAGATGCACAGCCTAAGTTAGAATCAATTCATCAATTCCCAGTGCATTGCACTTTGCAGGGCTTCATATTTTTATTATCCATCAGTGCTTTACTAAATCAGCCTCCCTCTCCCTTGTACTCTCTCTCCTCTAATTAATAAAAAGCTATTGAGTTTCCCTTCTAGCTTTTATGTGTATTTTAGGTTTCTTACATTTGTATATTTTTATTCTTTATGGGCTTTTCCCTATGCCTCATCCTTTTATTAGTCATTGTACCCCTTAATTTTTTGTGTGTTACAATGGAAGTGTACCATATTTACATCCACAGATAATTTCTCCACAATAAGAAAAGCTTGCTTTGTTGTGGGTGTATTTTCACACATTAATGTTGGATTTTTGCTCCAAATAATGAAGCTTTTTGACAGCAGCCTGTTCACAAATATCTATTGCAGCAATAGGGATTATTGGAAAAGCTTTACCATCTATGAAATAGCCCCACAAAGTCTGTTTTCATCTGTCTTTTGTGAGAATATCTCAATGATATTTTGGTAGATTAGTGGTCATGATTGTCTTATGAAGAAATACCCAACATTCTGAACACTCAGAACAGTCTGATATCCATGCACTATTTTAAGGATTTTTTTGCTTATTCTTCCTGAGCACAGTTTTGCAAAATATATGATATCAGATCATCCATAGTGCAGAAAAACTCATTAATCAAATTATGTGGATATTAGGCATCTCTTCGTGGATCAAGACTTAACTTCAATTCATCATCTAAGAGCTCCATGTGTGCCAATTCATCACAATTGCAATCCTGTCAGTTTGTACCTTCGTAAATAATTATTTCCACACCCAGTCTTCTAAGGGACTTGGTAGGGTATCTTGCCAGCTGGTCCGCATTAATGAAAAAACAAACTGCTCATGATCTATGGCTATGGCTCATTCTAAGCTGAGTGATATCACACTTATATGAACAATGATTATATTGTTTGAAACAGCATTTTCACATGAAGGAATTTTCTGCACACTTTGTAGAAAACTATTTTTACTTTGTCAGGAATGACTGGCAGATTGCCAACCTAACAATTGAAAAAACAATAGGTTATTTAAGTGTGTGGCCACACTAATACAAATAGATGGTTTGTCAAGAATCATCATCTCTGGATCATGCTATGCTTTGTGACTAATATTTATGTGCATGTTAGAATCAGAATATCATGGCCAGATGCCAAGAAAGAAACCATTATATTCCTTTGGCTGGGCAAACTGCTCTCTATCCATACATTCAATGACATCATGCCAAGACTAAATCAGAGTTGTTATTCTCCCCACATTTACATATCTGGTGACTACAGCTTCTTTTAATATTAATAGAAAGATCTCTAGAAATGTGTGAACCTATGACTACATAATGCTGTGATGTTTTTATCTGCACACATATACACCTTTGTTTATTTTCAAAGAAAAGATAGATTCTTATCACAAACTTTTATTTTAAAAAATGTTGCACTTAATCACTTGGTTCCCCATATAGAGATTATATAATATGAAATCCATTAAAAACCTAAGAAGCCACAATGACATTACTTTTATTAATGTGACCTAGCCATGAGATTTCATGTTGCCTAGAAAATGCCAACATACATTAATCCAGCACCAGTTGCATATAGGCAGGAGACACAAACAAACCAAAATTATTGTGTCTAGCAGATGCTGTTGGCACTTTGCTCATATCACCTTGACTTACTATGGAATCTCCTGCAGACAGTTCCAATACGAGGCAATGACTTCCTACATCTCTCTGTTTGAGAATGTTCTATGACCACCACCATCCAATATACACACACAGGGGAAAACTGTAATTGCTGAGGAATGAAAACCCTAGGAGCTATTCTAAACAAATGAGGGACAGGAATTGTCATATAAATATTTCAGCTTCCTCACTCCCTAGTAGGATAATTCTGATACATGTTCCACACTGTCTCTCAGAGGATCACCAACAAGACTAACTTCATTTCCTAGCATAGTAACCTCCTCTTCAATGCATTTTTTTAAAAAGATTTTATTTATTTATTTCTAGAGAGAGAGGAAAGGAAGGAGAAAGAGAGAAACATCAATGTGTGGTTGCCTCTCAAATACTCCCTACTGGGGACCCGGCCTGCAACCCAGGCATGTGCCCTGACTGGGAATCAAACCAGCAACCCTTTGGTTCGCAGGCCCACACTCAGTCCACTGAGTCACACCAGCCAGGGCTCAATGCACTTTTTAGTGACTTTCTTCCCTTGCCTTTCTCTCTGCCCCATTACCCCACAGTGTCTCCTGTGATGACCTTCCCACAAAAAACTACTTGCAGCCCTGGCTGGATCCCACAAAGTGTCAGATAAATCAGAATATCTGTAAGTAGGATCCCAGCACTGGTATTTTTAGAAGCTCCAAGTGCAGCCAAAGTTGACAACTAACGATCTAAGCAATATATTGTCTAGTTTGAATATTTTCAGTAAATGGCTTTTTAAAAAATGTGCGCACGTGTGTGTGTACTATAGTAACATACCAATTCTTAGTACTTACCACACAGGGTTTTAGACAAAGATTTTTACATTTCTTTTTTAAATTATATTTTATTGATTATGCTATTACAGTTGTCCTTATTTTCCCCCTTTGCTCCCCTCCATCCAGCACCCACATTCCCTCAGGAAATCCCCCTAGCATTATTCAAGTCCATGGGTCATGTGTATCAGTTCTTTGGCTACTCGATTTCCTACACTGTACTTTACATCCCTGTGCCTATTCTGTAACTACCTATTTGTACTTCTTAATCCCCTCACCTCTTCACCAATTCCCCCACATCCCACTCCCATCTGGCAACCAACAAAACACTCTCTGTATCCATGAGTGTGTCTCTGTTCTTCTTGTTTGCTTACTTTGTTTTTTACATTCAATTGTTGATAGATTTGCATTTTTTGCCATTTTATTGTTCATAGTTTTGATCTTCTTTTTCTTAAATAAATCTCTAACATTTCATATAATAATGGTTTGATGATGATGAGCTCCTTTAGTTTTTTCTTGTCTTGGAAGTTCTTCTTTATCTGCCCTTCAATTCTAAATGATAGTTTTGCTGGGTAGAGTAATTTTGGCTGCAGGTCCCTGCTTTTCTTTTTTTTTTAACTATATTTTATTGATTATGCTGTTACAGTTGCTCCACTTCCCCCCTTCTTTTCCCCCCTCCCCCTTACCCCCCTTTCCCCTCCCTTTAGTTTTGTCCATAGGTCATACACATAAGTCCTTCTGCTCCTGTACTTCCTATACTATTCTAACCACCCCCCCGTCTGTTGTCTACTTCCCATTTATGCTACTTGTTCTATGCCCCATTCCCACCCTCTCCCCCTACCACTCCCCTGTTGATATTCCTCCATACCTCATATAACTCCCTTCAACATTTCATACAATAAAGGCTGGGTGGTGATGAACTTCTTGAACTTGACCTTATCTGCAAAGCACTTTCTCTGCCCTTCCATTCTAAATGAAATCTTTGCTGGATAGAGTATTCT
>PVJI01019799.1:0-30313 GCA_004026765.1 Micronycteris hirsuta
GGGAGTTCCTCCCACTGCCGCCTCAACCCCCACAGGTGTATTCAATTGGTGGTTTGAGGCTTTATTTCCCCTCATTGGTGGGTCTGTTCCACTCCCCAGCTTTTTCTGCTCGAGAATGAGGGACCACCTAGTCCACCAGTCTCAGCCCTGGTTTCGCTGAGTGCGCCAGCTGCGTTTTGGCCAGGCGCACCTGCACCTCTAAGCAGCTGGAGCGTTGCCGGTACTGCTCCACAAACTGCATCTTGCCGAGTGCTCTCCACCCAGCTCCGCCCCACTTACCGGTCTGGATGAACATGTCTTCTTTAACTCTTTGGTTGTCGGACTTCCACTCAGTTCAGCTTTCTGTCAGATCTGGCTGTTTTTGTTTTTTTAAATTGTTGTTTTTCCTCTTTTGGTTGTGTGAGGAGGCACAGTGTGTCTACCTATGCCTCCATCTTGGTCGGAAGTCTTTTCATTTCTTTTAAAAATATCTTATTATTTATTATAGTTGTTCAATTACAGTTGTGTGGCTATGTTTTCCTCCAGGACTTTTATGGTAACAAACTGTAGAAATGATGCCCAAAAGTATAGTCTTTCAGGACTTTTATGGTGTCATAACTTATATTTAAGTCTTTTATCCCTCTTGAGTTTATTTTTGTGTATGCTGTAACTTGGGGGTCTACTTTCATAGTCTTTTGCAAGTACCTGTTCAGATCTCCCAGAACCCTTTACTGAAGAGGGTATTTCTACTCCATTTTATGCTTCTGCCCACTTTGTCAAATATTAATTGACATAGAAACATGGGTGTATTTCTGGGCTCTCTATTCTGTTCCATTGATCCATGTGTCTGTTTTTAAGCAATGAGATATCACTTCACACCAGTCAGAGTGGCAATCATTAACAAATCAACAAACAAGTGCTGGCAAGGTTTGGAGAAAAGAGAACCCTAGTATGCTGTTTGTGGGAATGCAGACTGATGTAGCCACTATGGAAAACAGTATGGAATTTCTTCAAAAAACTAAAGATGGAACTGACTTTCAGTCCAACAATCCCACTGCTGGGATTATACCCTAAGAATCCTGAATCACCAATTCAAAAGAACCTATGCACCCCAGTGTACATAGCAGCACTATTTGCAATAGCCAAATGCTAAAAACAGCTTAAGTGCCCATCAGTAAATGAGTGGATCAAAAAACAGTGGTACATTTACACCGTGGAATACTATGCAGCAGAAAAAAATAAAGGAACTCCTACACTTCATAAGAGCTTGGTTGGAAATGAAGAACATTATGCTAAGTGAAGTAAGCCAGATGATGAAAGATAAATACCATATGATCTCACCTTTGTTGATAAGTAGAACCTAATCAACAAAACAAACAAGTGAGCAAAACAGAACCACAAACTTGGAAATAAAGAATAAACTGACAGTGACCAGAGGGGAGGAAGGTGGGGGGATAACAGGGGAAAGAAGGGGAAGGGACAAGACAAGGAACTCGAACAGAGGACTCATGGGCACTGACAATTGCAGGGGGGGATTTATTGTGGGGGGGGTGATGTGGCAGAGGAGAACATGGGGAAAAGGCAGGACAACTGCAACTGAAAACAAAAAATTGAAAAAGAAAAATGGATTCCTGGAGGAGCAGAGCTCTCCTTTGTTTACTCACAGAACACCGTGGCATAGGCCCTCGAAGCTGAGTGGGAAACAAGGTGCTAAGTCATGCTGCCTGTGACGACACCTCAGGGCTCACTGGCTCCAACAATGGTGGCTATGCCTTCTCCAGGTTTAAAAGAGAATATAGTTGGCATGACTGATGGGATGGTTAAGACCCTGTGAAAACTGAATTGAGAAACCCCATATAAAGACAGTACTCACTGCCTCGAAAAAGGAGGGCAGGGTTCAGCAGCCTGTAGCTGACAGACAGGGAGGGTTTCCAGACCAGCTGAGGCTTCTCAGTCCAGCAGCCTTTGCACGTCTGGGTCAGGCTGGTGGAACTGGCCCATCTGTGAGGGACTGTATCCAGAGGAATGCTGCTGTGGATGGACAAGGGCCACATTGTGAACTCAGAGGCTGCTGAGATGTAACCACAGGCCTTGGTTCCTCTGCCTGGGGTCATGAGTGGGAGGCGAGAGGCTGCTCTGGGACAGGCCTGGCCTCCCTCCTACTCAATGTGGCTTCTCAGGGTCTAAAGTCATCTTATTGGGGAGTTTCTCTTCACTAAGAGGGACTCAGATCTGGAAAGACCATTGGTCTGGGAGACTAGTGATATGGTTCTAGTCCAGGCTCTGCCATATACTTCTAGACCTTGGGTTTATCCATTAACCTCTCTGGAACCTCAGTTTCCTCATCATTGAAATGGGAATGTAATCATACTCATACCTAGCTGCTGTTCATGTGTGAAAGTAGTTTGTAAACTAAAAAGACAAGTGGGGGGCACCAAGGAAGATTTAGCTTTCTAGCAAGGCAGGATGCATGTATATTAAAAATTAGATTAGCCCTGAACAGTGTGGCTTGGTTGGTTGGAGCATCATTCTGTAGCTGAAGGGTTGCAGTTCAACTCCTGTTCAGGGCGCATGCCTAGGTTGCAGGTTCACTGCTGGTCCAGGCACATGCGATTCAGGGTCTGTGTGCCTATGGGAGAAAACCAGTCAATGCCTCTTTCTCACATCGATGTTTCTCCCTTCCTCTCTCTGTAAAGAAGCAATGAAAAAATGATCTCAGGTGAGGATTTAAAAAAAAATACATTAGATATCTGGATTTTCTAAAAGTCCCTGGCGTTCTGCCAGCATGGAACATGTTGGCTCACTCCTGCTTGGCCTGCAGCTGCTTCCCTATCTAGGCTCCTCCTCCTCACTCCCTAAGCAAATAGATGCTTTTTATAATCACACAGTTTACACAAAGAGGCTACACTCAAGAGAGGGTGGGGATGGGCGGGGGTTGGGGAGGAAGCAGATATTGAGACTTGCGCCACAGAACCCTGAGAGTCACCAGTGGATGAGCTGACCAGATTTTGACTCCATATAAGAAACTACTGACCTTAAGACTCACAGACTGACTTTTGAGGTAATTTCCCCAGTTCTAGGGGTGGGAGAGGGAATCAGCCATTGTTGAATATTCTCTTCTCTGGGATGCTGCAGAGCAGTGTACAGGGAGTACAGAATGGACTCAGGAGACTTGCTTGAGGCCACACAGTGGATCAGAACAGCAGCTGTTCCAGATGTTAAGAAATTTTTCAGTTTGTTATTAAGAGTCCAGACCCTGCCTCTCAAATTGCTGTGTGATCTTTTTCAGGTTCTACAACCCCTTGGGGCTTGGGTTTCATTTCCATAAAATGGGTTTGATGTGCAGTAAGCTAAGTACCTTAAGTGCATGGTTGTGGGGTCAGTCCTGCCATTCCAGCCTTGGGGTCTGAACACCAGAGGGAGAAGCCTCAGTGGGGAAGAGAAGAAGCCACTTCCAGGCTTAAGAAGATGGTGCTGCTCCCCAGGACATGGGGTGCAAGAGTTCTTAAATGTTGTGGGGTAGCCAGGGTGGGGATAAGAAGCCAGGGCCTGACCTTCAGTAGGAAGCCATCAGTCTGAGGTAGCTACAGCTGTGGCCAGGAGTGTGTGTACATCTCTGTCTTCACCCCTTGGTGACAGGAGCAAGGCTGGCACAGACTTAAAGAAATGCTTGGTTGTAATGTCGCTTCTAGGGGGTTTGGCTTGCTTTTTGTATAGGGAAGATAACTACCATTACCGGCAGCTGACATGCCATATAGATACAAGCAATAGATAAATTCCATTATTGTCACTGAGAATGTGGGGAATTGACACGTCCTACAGCTTATATTCGATATTATTTTATAATAGTTTCAAGTATACAGCATAGTGGTTAGACAATTATATACTTTACAAAGTGTTCCCTCTGTAATTTCCAGTATCCAACTGGCATCATATATAGTTTTTACAATATTATTGACTATATTCCCTATGTTGTACTTTACATCCCCATGACTATTTTGTAACTAACAATCTGTACTATTCAATCTCTCTACTTTTTTACCCAGTACCCCAACCCTGACCCTTCAGGCAACCATCAGCCTGTTCTCTGTATCTATGAGTCTGTTGTGTATTCGTTTATATTGTTCTTTAGATTCCACATATAAGTGCAATTATATGGTATTTGTCCATCTATGACTGACTTATTTCATTTAGCATAATGTCCTCTAGGTCTGTCTCTGCTGTCACAGATGGTATGATTTCATTCTTTTTATGGCAAAGTAATATTCCACTGTTTTGGGAATAAACAGCTGGTTCACCCCTCCTTAGGCTCCTGGGAGGTCACCATATTGATGCCGAACTTAGATTGGACACCGGATTGATATAGCACAGCCCAGAACTCCTGGGCTCAAGCGATCCTCCTGCCTTAGCCTCCCCTGTAGCTGGGACCATAGGTGGGCACCACGGCGAGGGGAGGTGGGAGGTGATAATGGGGGGGAAAGGGGGAAGGGTTTTCAGGAACAACTATAAAGGACACGTGGACAAAACCAAGGGGTGGTGGAATCAGGGGAGGGTGGTGGGGATGGCTGGGGTTGGGGGCAGGAATGGTGGGGGGTAAATGCAGACAACTGTACCTGAACAACAATAAAATAATTTTTTTAAAAAACAAAGAAAGAGAGAAGCATGTGAGAAAGAAACCAATCGGTTGCCTCCCATACACTTGCCAAGTGGGGATAGACGTGCAACCTTGTTATGTGTCATGGCCAGAAATCCAATTTACAAACTTGTGGTGTATGGGATGATGCTCCATCCAAATGAACCACCTGGCCAGGGCAGTAGTATGGACACTTTTAACAATGTGAATCTTTACAAACATGAGCACAAAATGTGCTTCTATTTTTTTGTATCTCTTCAATTTATTTAAAAAAAATTTTATTATTGTGGTTAAATTTCAGTTGTCCCCATTTTCCCCACATTTCTCTCCTCCACCCTACCCACCCCCACCTCCCACATTCAATCCTCCCCCACCTCGAGATCTTTGTCCATGTGTCCTTATACATGTTCCTTGATGACTCTTCCCCTTCTTTTCCCCATTATCTCCCTACCTCTGCCCCTCAGGTCACTGACAGTTTCTTCTTTATTTCTATGTCTCTGGTTATATTTTGTTTGCTTGTTTGTTTTGTTATTTAGGTTCCACTTATAGATGAGATCATATGGTATTTGTCTTTCACCGTCTGGCTTACTTCACTTAGCCTAATGCTTTCCAGTTCCATCCATGCTTTTGCAAAGGGTAGGAGCTCCTTCATTCTTTCTCATACGTAGTATTCTACTGTGTAAATGTACTATTGGTTTTTGATCCATTCATTTACTGATGGGGACTAAGGTGTTTCCAGCACTTGCCATTATAAATTGCACTGCTATGAACATTGGGGTGCATAGGTTCTTTTGAATTGGTGTTTCGGGATTCCTAGGGTATAATCCCAGCATTGGAATCAGTGGATCATAAGGAAGTTCCACTTTTAGTTTTCTGAGGAAATTCCATACTGTTTTCCACAGTGGCTGCACCAGTCTGCATTCCTATCAACAGTGCACTAGGGTTCCCTTTTCTCCACAACATCACCAGTGCTTGTTTATTGATTTGTTAATGATTGCCACTCTGACTGGTGTGAAGTGGTTTTAATTTGCATCCCTCTAATGGTTAGTGATGCTGAGCATCTTTTCATATGTCTCTGGGCCCTCTGTGTCCTGCTTGGAGAATTGTCTGTTCAAGTGTTTTGCCTATTTTTTAATTGTGTTGTTTATCTTCCTGGAATGGAATCGTGTGAGTTCTTTATATATTTTGGAGATCAAACCCTTGTCTGAGGTATCATTGGCAAACATATTTCCTCATCCGATTAGTTCCCTTTTCGTTTTGCTGATGTTTTCTTTAGCCATGCAGAAGCTTTTTATCATGATGAACTCCCATTTGTTTATTTTTCCTTTATGTCACTTGCTGTAGGGGTTATATCAGTGAAAATATTACTGCATGGAATATCTGAAATTTTCATGCCTGTTCTCTTCTAGGACTTTGATGGTGTTGTGACTTATATATAAGTCTTTTAACCATCCTGAGTTGATTTTTGTGTATGGTGTAGACTGGTGGTCGAGTTTCATTTTTTCGCATGTAGCTGTCCAGAGCTCCCAACACCATTTGTTGAAGAGACTACTTTTACACCATTTTATGTTTCTGCCCTCTTTGTCAAATATTCATTGCCCATAGAGATTTGGGTTTATTTCTGGGGTCTCTATTCTGTTCCGTTGATCTATGCATCTGTTCTTATGACAGTACCAGACTGTTTTGATTACAGTAGCTTTGCAATATCATTTGATCGCAGGTATTGTGATCCCTCCTACTTTGCTCTTCTTTTTCAAAATTGCTGAGGCTACTCTGGGTCATTTAGAGTCCATGTAAATTTTTGAAATGTTTGTTCTATATCTGTGAAATATGTCATTGGCATTTTAATGGGAATTGCATTGTATCTAGAAATTGCTTTGGGTAGTATGGACATTTTAATGAAGTTAATTCTTCCCATCCATGAACATAGGATATCCTTCCACTTATTTGTGTCTTCTAAAATTTCTTTCTACCATGCCATGCAGTTTTTTGAATACAGATCTTTTATCCCCCCTTCTTTAGGTTTATTCCTAGGTACTTTATTTTTCTTATTTCTATAGCAAATGGGATTTTTTCCCAATTTCTTTTTTGATATTTCATTGTTGGTGTACAAAAATGCCTTTGATTTCTGAATATTGACTTTGTATCTCGCTGTTTTGCCAAATTCACTTATTAGTTCAAGTAGCTTTTTGGTGGAGCCTATAGCATTTTCTATGTGCACATGTTATTTGCAAAAAATGACAGTTTTACTTCCTCTTTTCCAATTTGGATGTCTTTTATTTCTTTTTCTGTCTGATTTCTGTGACTAGGACTTCCAATACTATGTTGAATACAAGCAGTGAAAGCGAACACACTTGTTTTGTTCCCAATCTTAGTGGGAAAGCTTTTAGTTTTTTCCCACTGAGTATCATGTTGGCTGTAGGTTTCTCATATATAGCCTTTACTATGTTAAGGAATGCTCCCTCTACACACTTTCTGACTGTTTTTATCATAAATGGGTTCCATACCTTATTGAATGCTTTTTTGCCACTATTGCTATTATCATGATATTTTTGTCTTTCCTTTCGTTTATGTGATATATTATATCTATTGATTTGTGAATACTGTACCATCCTTGCATTTCTGGGATGAATCCCACATGATCATGGTATATGACCTTTTTAACGTATTGTTGGATGTGGTTTGCCAATATTTCGTTGAGGATTTTAGCATCTATGTTCATCAGCAATATTGGCCTGAAGTTTTCTTTCTTTGTTATGTCTTTATCTGATTTTGAGATTAGGATGATGCTGGCCTCATGAAAAGAGTTTAGGAGTCTTCCCTCTTCTTGGAGTTTTCTGGGATAGTTTGAGAAGCATGGGGTTTAGCTGTTTCTTAAATGTTTTGTAAAATTCTCCTGTAAAACTGTCCAGTCCAGGGCTTTTGTGTGTCAGGAGTTTTTTGATTACTGCTTCAATTTTACTATCTGTTACTGGCCTGTTCAAGCTTTCTGCTTCTTCTTCATTCAGTTTTGAAAGATTATATTTTTCTAGAAATTTGTCCATTTCACCCAGGTTTTCAAATTCCTGGGCATATATACCTGCCCATAATAATTTCTTACAATCCTTTTATTTCTGTAGTATCAGTTGTAATTTCTCCTCTTTTGTTTCAGTTTTTATTTATTTGGCTCCTCTCTCTTTTTTTCTTGATGAGTCTGGTTAAGGCTTGTCAATTTTTTTTATCTTTTCAAAGAACCACTTCCTGCATTTATTGATCCTTTCGATTGTTTTTTGTTTCTGTGTCACTTAATTCTACTCCGATCTTGATCATTTCCTACCTTCTTCTCTCTCTGGGCTTCATTCGTTGTTGTTACTCCAGTTCTTGTAGGTATAGGGTTAGGTTGTTTGTTTCAAAATTTTCCTTTTTAGGTAGGCCAGTATCACTATGAACTTCCTTCTCAGTACTGCCTTCACTGTGCCCCATAGATTTTGGACTGTTGTGTTTTCATTTTCATTTGTTCCCAGATACTTTTGTATTTCTTCCTTGATCTCATTATTAACCCATTCATTGTTTAATAGCTTGTTATTCAGGCTCCATGAGTTTGAATGTTTTTTAGTTTTTTCCTTCAGGTTGGTTTCTAGTTTCAGTCCCTTGTGGTCAGAGAAAATACTTGATATGATTTAAATTTTCTTGTATTTGTCGAGGCTTGTTTTGTGTCCTATCATGTGGTCTAGCCTTGAAAATGTTCCATGTGCATTTGAAAGAATGTGTATTTTATTTTTTGTGATGACAGGTTATATATATATATCAGTTAGGTCCATCTGATCTAATGTGTTGTTCAGTTCCACAATATCTTTGTTGATATTTTGTTTGGAAGATCTATCCATTTTTTATACTGGGGTATTAAAATCCCCTACTGTAATTGTGTTGCTGTCAATATCTTTCTTGAAGTCCTCCAAGATTTTCCTTATGTATTTGGGTGCTCCTATGCTGGGTGCAATATATTTAGTGTTTATAGCTTCTTGGTGGATTCTTCCCTTGAGTATTATAAACTGTCCTTCTGTGTCTCCTTTTATGGCCCTGGTTTTGAAGTCTACTTTGTCTGATGTAAGTATTGCTACCCCGGCTTCATTCCCTGTCTGTTTGTTTGAAATATTTTCTTCTAGCCCTTCACTTCCAGTCTGTGAAGGTCTTTTGTTCTGAGGTGGGTCTCTTGTAGGCAGCATATGTGTGAGTCATGTTTTCTTATCCATTCAGCTACCCTATGTCTTTTGATAAGAGCATTTTATCCACTTAAGTTTAAGGTTATTATTGATAGGTATTTATTTATTGCCATTTCCCCCCTTTGTACCTGTGTTCCCCTCTCTCTTTCTCTCTCTCTCTTTTCCTTAATCGTCTTAAATTCCACTGTTGGAATTGTATCCTAACAACACTGAAACACCACTCCATGAGAACCTATGCACCCCAATGCTCATAGTAGCACAATTTACAATAGCCAAGTGCTAGAAGCAACCTAAGTGTCCATCAGTAAATGAATGGATCAAAAAACAATGTTACATTTACACAATGGAATACAATGTACCAGAAAGAATGAAGGAGCTCCTGTCCTTTGCTACAGCATGGATAAAACTGGAGAGCATTATGCTAAGTGAAGTAAGCCAGGCAGTAAAACACAAATACCATATGATCTCACCTTTAACTGTACCCTAATCAACAAAACAAACAAGCAAGCAAAATATAACCAGAGACATTGAAATTAAGAACAATCTGGCAGTAACCAGAGGGGAATTGGGAGGGGATAATGAGGGGAAGGAGGGGTTTTCAGGAACAGCTATAAAGGACACATGGACAAAACCAGTTGGGGGTGGAAGCAGGGGAGGGAGGTTGGGATGGCTGGGGTGTGGGTGGGGAGTCATGGGGAGTAAATGCAGACAACTGTAATTGAAAAACAATAAAATAATTTAAAAATAAAAACAAAAAATAAAATGTATACATCTTTATTGAGGATAAAAAAATTATGAAAGTTTTCCATCACTACTTTTTCAAACAGGTTTTTTTTTATCCCTTTCTCCTCTTCTTCTCCTTCTAGTATCCCTATTATACAGATATTATTATGGTTCATGTTGTCCTGAAGTTCCCTTAACCCCTGTTTATTCTTTTTGAGTCTTTTTCCCTTTTCTCATTCTCTCTGGGATTTTTTTCTACCTTGTCCTCTAGCTCGCTGATTTGATCCTCTGCTTCATCTAACCTGCTTTTGTTTCCCTCTACTTTGTTCTTAAATTGAGAAATTGTATTCTTCCTTTTTTCTTGGCTCTTGTTGATAGTTTCTATGTCCTTTTTCATGCTGATGTACTTTGCAATAAGTTCCTCATAGATTCCCTGTAGTTTTTGGTAATTCTCACTAAGCTCATTGAGCTATCTTATAATCATTGTTTTGAACTCAATATCTGACAGTTGTCATGCCTCTATTTCATTTAACACTTTTTCTGAGGATTCCTGTTTTCCTTTCATTTGAGGTTGTTTCTTTGTCTTCCCATTATTTGTGAGACTCTTCTTGTTTGCTTATGCTTCTTAAATTGATCTGTTTTGATTCCCTGAGTTTGTGAGGTAGGAGACCTGTGAGATTCAGTGGTGCATTCTCCTTTATCTCCAGAACTTGATGCCTTTGGAATGCCCTTTATGCCATTTATGTTGGCTCTCTGGGTATAACTGAGTTTTGATTGTCATTGGGTCATTCTTTGGTGTCCTCTCCAGCCACTTGACTGAGGCTCACTCCACCCACCCCATGTTGTGTGCTGTTGTGCAGGCACTGCCAGAAAAAAAAAAACCATTGTCCAGGAAACAACCCACACCCACAAAAATAACTACCCCCTGCAGTCCCACTAAAAGAGCAAATGAACCAGTATTAATAAGAGTGTAAAGAGATTAAGACTATTACATAAAAGGAGAGAGAATATGAGATGAACTATTGAAAGAAAAATGATTTTGAGGGGGTAGAGGGAGGAGCACTAATAAGAGTTGGGAGTTGGAGCAATGCAGAGAGAGAAAGTAAAATTTACATGATAAATAAAAAAGGAATGAAGAAGGGATGTAGTATGAGAAGGGAAGTATATTGTATTAGGTTTAAACAGAAATTAAAATAAAGTAAAATAATGTGAGAGAGAAAGAAAAAGCAAGGAAAAAAGTAAATAAATAATAAAAATATATAGGAGCCAAATTGGAGAGAAAGATCCACTGTAGCACTATCATCAACTAATGAGCTAAAATTAATATAGGTGGGATGGGAATAAGAAAGAAAAAAGAAAGAAAGAAAAGTTTAAGAGATGTCTAGAGGAATGGGAAGTGATTTTGAGATGGTAGAGGAAGAGGGAATACTAAGAGTGAAGAATAAAAACCAGGCTAAGACAGGGAAAAATTAAAGTTGAAAACAAAGAGAAAAAGAAAAAAGGAGAATAAGGAGGGGATGGCAGGACAAAAGAAAAAACAGGTAAGACAGGGCAAAATTAAAAATTTGAGATAAATTAAATAGTAGGAGAGGGGACTGGTAAAATTTGAGATTTGAAATACAAAATTAGTGAAGATCTAGAGATAAAATTGAAAACTGCAACAACAACTACCTGCCCACAACCAACAAGCAAAGATTGCTAAAGGTGGTGAGAGAATGCAGATATTTTAAGAGCAGGGGGAAAGTGTGGCAATGATTTCCACACGCGTGTAAACACGCAGTCCTGATAATTTACACGTTTTGAGCACAGCTCCGTGTGATTCCTGTGTGAACAAGTGTGGATCATGTCTGTGGAATGGGAATTCTCTAATAGGAATTTGGCAAAGATGTATCTTAAAAAATTCTGGCTTGCTGTGCCCTGCTATGAGTAATCCTACCGGTTCTGCTTAATCCCATGAATAATCAATCCAATGTAAATGTGTCTTAATGCCTCTAATAAAAGCCCCGGCTAAGCAACCCACGAGGTCTTTCTCCCCAAGATGGGGATGGTGGAGGAGACCCGTGGTCGCCGTATTCTCACCTCTAAGCGTGTCTCTGGGTAAGATTGATTCACGCGATCGGGGCGGTCCCCCCACGGATGTTGCGGGTCGAAATCCGCGACAGAAAAGGATGTGAGATGACCATTGACAAGAAAAGTGGTTTTGAGAGGCTGGACGGGGGAGAAATAGTAAGAGTGCAGAGTGGAAACAAGTTGTAACAAGAGAGAAAACAAAATTTAAAATGAAAATAATGAGAGGAAAGAAGAAAGTAAAATGGAGTAAGGGGGAAATATGTGAAGTGAAATAAACTATAGTATAAAATCTAGTGACTTAATATTCACAAACTTGATAGACAAGAAATGGATGTTAAAAAGCTATGCAGGAAAGAAAATATCGGAAATCATGAAGAAGACCACAGTGGATTTCATCTCAGTAGCCTCTAGTATTTACCACTATTTTTTCTTTCTGGATCTGCCTCTGGTGATGTCAGATGTTGACACCGTTTGACCTTAGGCAGCATGTTGAGACTCCAGGGATCTACTGTCTGTTGCTGTCTCCTTCAGTTGTTAATCTAGTCACTCTGCACTCAGCAGTCAGGCTTAAGTACCAGGGCCAAGGCAGAGTCCCTCTTGGGTTTGGGGCCATTGTTTCCCCTCAAGCTGCTGCCACTCAGGGGAGTGGTCTGCCTGAGCAGGACAGCAGCTGCTGTATGAGGGGATGACTCAGCACCTGGATCACAGTGTCTACTCTCTCAGTTCTCTCCCTAAAGCTTCTGTCCCCAGTCTCTCCTCAAGTGTCTCTAGCCCACTCTGCCACTGCCTTTGCTGGAGCCCCGGGTAAGTGGCTACAAATGCGTATATATGTGTTGGCCCTTTAAAAGGCTCTTTGCATCTCCAGTTGTCCGTCTCTGGCAGAAAGCAACCCTGCCACTTTTCACCAATGGTTGTTATCTGTGTACATTTTGGTCTCTGGTGCTCTAGGCTTGGGATCCCAGCTCAGGGTCTAATTTAGACCCCACATTTCTCAGGGGGATCCAACCAGCTGCTTAATTAACCTGCCAGTGCTGTCACCTGTGGGTGCACAACCAGTCCTCTCATGTATGCCCCACATTCCTTACCAGTCAGGTTGTGCTGAAGCTGATTCTTCTGTCTGTCTGAGGTTTCTCTCTTGCTATTGACTTCTATCTTACTATTGTTCAGTTGTTTACTCTGGGTGATTTCTCCACAATTTAGTTGTAATTCCAGATTGGTCCTGGGAGGAGGTTTGTGTGACTTCCATTCACTCCTCCACCATCTTCTCCCTCCGCTGTATCTTGTTCAATTTATTTCTTCTGTGTCATATAATTTTCTGAGTACAGGTCTTTTACCTCCTTGGTTAAATTTATTCCTAGGTATTTTATTATTTTTTGGATGTAGTTGTAGATAGGATTGTTTTCTTAGTTTCTGATAGTTTGTTATTGATGTATACAAATGCAAAAGATTTCTAAATATTATTTTGTATCCTGATAATTTACTGAATTTGTCAGTTTTGATTAGAATCTTTAGGGTTCTCTATATACAGTATCATGTCATCTTGCAAATAATGACAGCTTTACTTCTTCCTTTCCAATTTGGATGCCTTTTATTTCTTCTTCTGATCTGATTGCTGTGGCTAGGACTTTCATTAATATGTTGAATAATTATACAACATATAATTTTATAGATTATATTGTTGTATAATTGTTTAGAAGCTAGAGCCATTGAATAGAAAAAGGGAAGGTCTGCTGCACCCTCCTTCCCACCCCGCTTCCTGCACAGGGTGTGGAGCGCTGGCCAGGTGTCGGCTTGGGTGCTTGGTTACTGCCTTTTGCACCAGCAGCAGTAAGGAGGGGGACCGGGTGAGCACTCTTTTCTTTTAGGAAAGGTTTTAGCACAGGTTTTGGGGGGTTTTGTTTTTTAATTTTTAAATTACTTTATTATTGTTCAAGTACAGTTGTCTGCATTTTCTCCCCTCCTCTTCCCCCCAGGGATGTCTGAAAATGGACATCCCTGTCTTCTTCCTGATTTAAGGGAAATGTTTTTAGTTTTTCCCCATTGAGTATGATAATAGCTGTGAATTTGTCATACATGGCCTTTATTATGTGGAGGTATGTTCCCTTTAATCCCACTTTGCTGAGAGTTTTCATCATAAATGGCTGCTTTCCTGAACAATCTGGTTCAGTTGGTTGGGCATCATGCCACAAAGCAAAAGGTCACAGATTCAATTCCTTGTCTGGGCACATGCCTGTGTTGTGGGTTTGGTCCCCAGTTTGGGTGCACACATGAGGTAATTTATAGATGTTTTTCTCTCATATTGATGTTTCTCTCCCTCTCTCTCTCTCCACCTTGCCTTAAAAATAAATATAATATTGTTTTTTTAAAAATAGGTGATAAATTTTATCAAAAGCATTTTCTGCATTTATTGAGATGATCATATGGTTTTTATCTTTTACTTTGTTTATGTGGTGTATCCTGTTCATTGATCTGCAGATATTGTACCAAACTTTCATTCCTGGAGTAAATTTTTCTTGATCATGTTATGTGATCTTTTAATGTATTGCTGGATTCAGTTTGCTAGTATTTTGTTGAAGATGTTTGCATCTATGTTTATCAGGCATATTGGCCTATAATTTTTTTGTAGCACCTTTATCTGATTTTGGAATTAATGTAATGCTGGCCTCATAAAATGAGCTTGGGAGTTGCCCTTCTCTTGAATTATCTGAAATAGCTTGAGAAGGGTAAGTGTCAGTTTTCTTTGAATGTTTGGAAAAATTCACCTTTGAAGCCATTTGGTCCAGGATTTTTCTTTGTTGGAAGTTATTTTGTTTCACTTTTTTATCCTCAACTGAGTACATGCTTATTGATTTTTAGAGCGAGGATAAGGCAGAGAAAAAGAAAGGGAAAGAAATACCAACATAAGAGAGAAACATCTATCTTGTATGCACCCTGAATGGGGACCAAACCCACAACCTAGGCATGAGCCCTAATGAGGAATTGAACTCACAACCCTTCAACTGATGGGATGATGTTCCTATTAACTGAGTCACACTTGCCAGGGCTCGTTTGGGAGTTTGCCTTTTTTTAAATTACTACTTCAATTTTCTTAGTTGTAATCAATCTCTCCAGGTTTTCTGTTTCTTCTTAATTCAGTTTTGGAAGATTGTATGTTTCCAGGATTTTATCCGTTTCTTCCAGATTGTTTCTGTAATGTATTTTATAATCCTTTGTATTTCTGTTGTGTCAGTTGTTACTTGCCTTGCATCTCTTTTTTTATTTATTTGGATCCTTTCTCTTTTTTTCTTGATGAATCTGGCTAGAGGTTCATTAATCTTGTTTATCTTTTTTTAAAAAACAGCAATTGGTTGAATTTATCTTTTGTAATATTTTTAAACTCTATTTAATTTATTTCTGCTCTGATCTTTTTATTTCCTATCTTCTACTCACTTTAGGCTTTATTTGTTGTTCTTTTTCTAGTTTCTTTAGGTGTAAGCTTCACTTGTTTATTTAAGAGTTTTCTTGTTTATTAAGATTAGCTTGTAACACTATGCATTTTTTCCATGTTGAACTACTTTCACTGTATCCCATAGATTTTTGGGTTGTTTTCTCAATTTCATTAGTTTCAAGGTCTCTTTTCATTTCTTTCTCAATCTCATTGTTGACCCATTCATTGTCTAGTAACATGTTATTTAGCCTCCATGTATTTGTATATTTTTTAGTTTTTTTCTGGTGACTACTTTCTAATTTCATACCATTGTGGTCAAAGAAGATGCTGGATATGATTTCAATCTTCTTACATTTACAGAGACTTGTTGTCACGTGCTATGTCCTAGAAAATGTTCCATGTGCACTTCAAAAAACTGTATATTCTGATGCTCTGGGATGAAATGCTCTGAACATATTAATCAATTCATCTGATATAGTGTATCATTTAAGGCAACTGATTCCTTGTTTATTGTTCTATCTGAAAGGTCTATCCATTGATGTCAATATATGTTAATATCTCCTACCATGACTGCATTGTTGTCTAACTCTCCCTTTATGTTCATCATGATTTGCTTTATATGTTTAGGTGCTCCCTGTGTTAGGTGTACAAATGTTTACAAGTATTATATTTTTGTTGGATCAAACTCCTTATCATTATATAGTATCTTTTTTGTCTCCTATTATAGCCTTGTTTTAAAGACTATTTTGTTTGATATAAGTATTGCTACTCCAGCTTTTTTTCTTTTCAATTTGCCTGAAATATATTTTCCCATCTCTTTAATTTTAGTCTGTGTGTGTCTTTCATTCTGAGGTGTGTCTCTTGTAGACAGCATATATATGGATCTTGTTTGCTTATCCATTCAGCTACCCTATGTCTTTTGATTAGAGCATTTAACCCATTTACATTTAAAGTTATTATTGATAGGTATGTGTTTATTGACATTTTATTCTTTATAACTATGTTCCTCTTTTTTTCTTTTCTCTTCTTAAGGAGGACTATTTAACATTTCTTTCAATACTGGTTTGGTGGTGATGAACTCCTTTAGCTTTTTCTTGTCTGAGAAGCTCTTTATTTTTTCCTCAATTTGAAAGCCTTGCTTGGTAATGCAGTCTTGGTTGTAGGCCTCTGCTTTTCATCACCTTCAAAATTGTATACCAATCCCTCTGGCCTGAAATATTTCTGTTGAGGAATTATCTGATTGTCTTATGGGAGTTCCCTTGTAGGAAACATTCTTTCTCTTGCTGCTTTTAAAATTCTATCTTTTGTCATTTTCATTATGATGTATCCTGGTGTGGGCCTTTTTTGAGTTGTTTTGTTTGGGACTCTCTCCTTTTGGACTGTGTCTTTTCCCTTCATGTTGTTAGAAAAGTATTTAGTAATTATTTCTTCAAATAGGTTCTCAGTCTCTTGCTCTCTCTCTCTCTTTTCCTTCTGGTACCCCTATGATGTGAGTGTTGTTATGCTTCTTGTTGTCCCAAAGGTCTTTTAAACTATTGTTATATATTTAAAGATTTTATTTATTTTTTAGACAGAAGGGAATGGAGGGAGAAAGAGGTAGGGAGAAACATCAATGTGTGGTTGCATCTCACATGGCCCTCCTGGGGACCTGGCCCACAACCCAGGCATGTGCCCGACTGGGAATTGAACCAGCGACCCTTTGGTTCGCAGCCCGCGCTCAATCCACTGAGCTACACGAGCCAGGGCCTATTGTTATATATTTAAATTTTTTGTTTTTTCTGTTGCTCTGATTGGGTGTTTTCTGATATTTTGTCTTCAAAATCTCTGATTCAGTCTTCTGGTTTATCTAACCTACTATTGTTTTTTTTCTTTTTCCTTTTAGTATATTCTTCATTTCAGATATTGTATTCTTAATTTCTGACTGGGTATTTTTATTAGTTTCTATGATCTTTTCATTCTTACTATCTCTGTTTAAATTTTTACTGAGTTCATTCATTCTTCCTCAAAGTACCTTGAGCATTGTTTAACTATTGTTTTGAACTCTATGTGTGGAGATTGCTTGCCTCCATTTCATTTATTTCTTTTTCTGGATATTTCTCCTGTTATTTTATTTGGAGCCTGTTTCTTTGTCTCTCCATTTTGGGTGCCTCTCTATGTTTGTTTCTTTGCATTAGGCAGATCTGCTGTGTCTCCCAGTTTTGTGTCGCCTAATGTTGTAGGTGTTTTGTGTGACAGAGTGGCACCAGCTCCTTGTCTCCTGTGTTGGGTGCTCCAGGAATGTCCCTTATGTTAATTATGTGAGCCCTCCTGTTGTAACTGAGTCTAGATTGCTGTTGGCCCATAAATGCATGGAATTGACCCTCAGGCTGGCTGCCTGTGAGAGTTTACCTCAACAACAGTGTTTGAGCTGCTGTATATGTGCTGACCACATGAAGTAGAATTTGCCTCAGTGAGGGCCAGTGTATGCCAAGATCTCCCTTTGCATGTGCATTTTATGGAGATTATTAGATCCTGCTCTGATATCTAAAGCTTGACACCAGGTGTGTTGCTTCTGGAACATCTTGGAAGACACTCTGGTGTAGGTCAACGTCAGACCCTACCTGTGACTGGCCTTAGGAAAACTTCTGGGGCTACAAACTGATCCAAAGGTTGTGGGTACCTGTGCTATGGTGTGCACTGGAAAGGTCAAGCTGTGCATCAAGGCTGGCTTTCACCAGCACCACGCTCAAGGGAAGGTCAGCAAAACACCCAAAGCATCCTGAGATTTTTCTCTGCCTGCTTCTGCCTGCTGGCTGTCTATTAGTCTAAGACGATGAAAGATTCTCTGGCAATACATGAGTTGCATGAAGTATGTTCTTAGTGAGTCACCAGGTAGGTGCTAGAGGTGGTCACCAGATTAATACAGATTCAAACTTGGTTCCAGTGCTGGGTCTGATGCCACTCAGCAAATGTCATAGGGCACACCAAGCCAAGCTGCCACTCACCAGGTATGCACATACCTTTGTGGTGGGGTAGTGTCTCAGGCCATTGTCAGGGAAAAGCCAGCAGAATTTATCAGGTACAAACAGACCATGACTTGTTTGTGTGAAAAGAGGGCTCTGCACCTGTATAGGTTAGTTACGTAAGGAAAAATGTCCCTCATCCTAGAGCCACATGACTCTCTCTGTTCCAGGTTCTTCCTGGATCTGCTAGAGTGCCTGAGTTCAGCCAAGCAGGGCCCTGGAAATCAGAAGGGTGGAGCTAGTGGGTCTCCCCTGAGTGGGAGATGCCTGTCAGGCACAGAAGAAGGTGGATTGAATGGTCCCTGCCCCAGAGCCACACAACTTAGTCTGTCCTGGAATTTGTTTGAACTTCAGAGAGCCAAAGATCAGCAGGGCAGGGAGTCCAGGAGTCAGGAGAATGCAGCTGCCAGGAGTCCCAGAGCCACATAACTGAGCCACTGACTCCCCCCTGAGTCTTCCCAGACCTCTATACCCTGGGCCCACACAGAGACTCCTCCACAGGGTGTGAGCCCCAAAAGGTGATATGACAGGAAGTCTGGAGAGGAGGGCTATTGCATTCCTCCAGGCTGATACCCTATCGAGGGAACTCCTCCACCCAAGAAAGATGGCATCCACTGTGTGGGAGAGAGACAGCATGGGGAACCTGATGGCTTTCCCTTCAGCTCTCTCCCCAGAGCCACAAAAACCAGTCTCTTCTCACAATTTTATTTCACTCTGAGCTTCCCTACCTCTCCTGGAGCCCAGAGTGAGTGGCAGTGAGTGAAATTTTGTGTTTTGACTCTTGAAAACTATGCTCAGGTTCCTTAGCAGACTTGCATCTTTCCCTGGCAGACATAATCCCTGAAGATTTTCACAGCCAGATGTTTTGTGGGCTCCTCCTGATCTGGGGAACCTACCATGAGGTTGACACCCTACGCTCATCTGGAAGGACCTTTGCAGCTGAGTTATTCCTTTGTATTCTCAGCTACCACATTCGAGTGCAGGGCCAGCCATTTTTGCATCTTTGCCTTTCCTACCCATCTTGATGTGGCTTCGTCTATAAATCCCTGGTATTGAGACTTCTCTTCAGCCAGTCTTCAGTTGGTTATTCAGATTGATTTTTCTATGTTTTAGTTGTAATTCCAATTTGGTCCTGAGAGGAGGTAAGTGTAACTTCCACCTACTCTGCCTCCATCATGGATTGCTCTAAAAAGCTTTGTTATTTGCTCACAGCTTCTTACTTAGGCAACTTACTTAAGCAGCTGATGTTAGTGAAAAGTCAAAAAATATTTTGACTCATTAAATGGTGTACAGACAGAGGACAGTCAACAAATGCAAAAAAGGCCTAAACCACCCTGACTATAAATAGCATGACTTCTGAGCTGACCATAGGCTGGCATTGTTGAGCAGGGCTGTCTGGTGCACAGATGTAAACCCAGGTAAGTAGGGAAGAGTCTCAAGTGGCTATCCAGGTGGGGAGTGTGAGATCATCATGCTGGTATGACCACGGAGACAGAGCATCTCCAACACAGTGCCAGGTATATCAGAGAGAGAATTGTTTAAACCTTTGTTCTGCAATTATTTACTGAGGGTCTACTGTAGGTACTGGGAAGAAGATGAAAATATCTGAATGACTTAATCTAACTGGTGAGCTGTCCTCCAGAACTAAATGTTAGCTCACCGGTGAGGTGGGGAAGAGCTTAATGCTCTTCTGAGTGAAACTTTTCTTCCCTTGCCTCAACTACTCTGACGTTTCCTTTGCAGCTAAATAGGTTAACAGGCAGCCTGTAATGCAGACCTGCTCAGAAGACATCCACCCCTGCTTGTTCTTTTGTATACTGGGATTCACCAGCATTCTCCTAGGTAAGAGACTGGGTTACCTGGGAAGGAGAACCCTTCCAGGGTGGAACAGGGCGGCAAGGTGTTTTTTCCCTTGTCTGATGTCTTTGGAGAACAAAAGGAATAAACCACTCTGTTATGATTTTGCAAATACATTTGATTTAGTCCCATAGAGTGAATGGAAGAACAATATGGCCTTTTGGTCATAGCAAGGCTGGGAACCCTGAGCTCAGGAAACCTTGGCTGCATTAAGAAAGCCATCCCTGGGAAAGCATAGCTGTTTCTGTTGCAATCACAGGGAAGCTCTCCTGGCAACTCGACAGCCTCTCCAGCTGTCCTGTGGAGGAGACGCCATCCTAAAACCTTGTGTCTGAACTGGAAGAAGCAACTCTAGTGGGGACTTCTTGAGCATGACACAGGACACTGAATACAATAAAATTATAATTTAGTAAAGCAGCCAACTCCAAAATTTAAGGATCTTTATATATTCACTTGTGATAGTATGGAGAAACTATGGAAGAAAACAGAAACTGTTGACATGGGCTTCAGAAGGAGTAAACTTGGGGAGCCAAGAAAAAAGAGAGAGTAGGGTGGATAATAGGTTAAGCAAAAAAGGAACTGAAAAAAGTCTGTCCTGATGTATATCACATTTATGACTATTGAAGATTATATGTTCACATATAACAAAAAGAAATAAAAACTAATGAGAAAAAATAAGACCTAGTGATAAATTCTGGTGAAAGCTTGGAAGCCTTTGTTTTGCAAGGAATTACATGAGATGTAATGAGTGAGACAGCATTTGTAAACAGGGTGTCTTGATATAACCACTAGCTTTGCAAGGCATTACTTTCTGTCAACAGTAAAATGTAAGCTTTTTTGTCTTCAATTTTTTAAATTTATTTATTTATTTATTTGAGAGAAGGAAAGGGAGAGAAGAAGAGGGAGAGGAACATTGATCTGAGAGAGAAACATTGATCAGTTGCCTCTTGTACATACCCCAACCCAGGCATGTGCCCTGACCAGGAATCTGACCAGTGACCTTGCGCTTTGTGGGACAATGCCCAACCAACTGAACCACATTAGTCAGGGCTGTCTTCATTTTATTTAACTGGAGAAATATTTAAATTATATAGAGTTTTCTACATAGTTCCTGGGGTTGCAAGATTGAGAGAAAGAGCAATGAACAGACAAATTTTATGTTGGTTTTTCAGTTCTTAAGTTTTATATTATCTAAATAAGTTTTACTGTATCTTGTTTTCAACCACACCCTCCCCTGTCCTTATTTTTTTCTTCAGGATTACATCTTTTGAAGGTTAAAGCACTCTTGCTGCCTTCCTCCTCTTCCTTTCTTTCATCTTCTTCACAGCTGGTTTCTGGTTCCCTTGTAGCCTGAGAGCTGAGCCTCCTCTCTCCCTGGTTTCCTCCTTTCTAGGAAGTGGAGAGTCTGACCGTTTAACTCTCAGGTGATCAGAGGTTCCTGCCCTCCTAAACCCTCTAAGTACTTGCTTTCCCTTTCCCAGAAAGAAGCTGGAGAACGAGACTCAAGAAACTGCTGCCCTGGTTGGTGTGGGTCAGGCCCTGGCTGATAGGGCTCAGTGGATTGAGCAACAACCTGCAAACCAAAGGGTCACTGGTCTGATTCCCAATCAGGGCACAGGCCTTGGTTGTGGGCCAGGTCCCCAGGAGGGGGCACACACGAGGCAACCACACATTGATGCTTCTCTCCCTCTCTTTCTCCCTCCCTTCCCCTCATCTAAAAATGAATGAATGAATGAATGAATGAATGAATGACAAGAAACTGCTGAGATCCTGATGATCAAACAACAATATTTGGAAGGAGGAACTCCTGGGGAAGGCAAGGAAAGGGGAGAAGAATGATGGGCAGCTTCCTGCAGGAGGGAGGCACTGGGCTGGGACAGAGAACACCAGGGGTCCTGGTCTGGCTCTGCCCTAAGTCATCCTAAATAAGGTCACCCAATAGGGAACCCCCTGCTCTGAGAAAGAGGGGCCTGGGCAGATCCCCTCTAAGATCCTCCAACAGTGACATTCTGGGATTTGGTACCTCCACCCACATAGGACTCTCTTGTGGCTTCTTCAAGACCTCCTCCTCTCTGTCTCTTCATCCTGTCTTGTTCTACTCCTGTGTCCTGGCACTGATAGGTGGTGACTTGTTTGGGGCACCTTCAAAGAGAAGGCCCCTGACCACCTTGTGGTCACTTCCTCAGACCTTCAAGTACAGAGGTAATCCCTCTTTAAGATTCCTCCACCACGCCTTGTTTTCTCTGCCTCTCATCCTGAGAGGGGTTTTAGCCCAGTGTGTCCCAGTGTGTCCTCAGACCATCTGCTGAAGGACATCATCTCCTTCCCCACAGTATGCGGCAACATGTTCTGCAAACCACACAAATAAAGTGTGATAGAGCTGTGCCATTTAGAAGCAGCTAGTAGCCTTGGCCAGACCTTTTCAGTTCCTATCTGTTTACCAGCTCCTTTCTCTATGTTCCCCAGGTGCTCACCCTCTTATGAGCACTTGGGAGAAATAAGACATTGTTTGGTCAGATTTACTGGTGAAATTCTCTTAGGAAGGTCCCACATTGGAGACTGAAATATTGCCTCTTGGCCAGTCTAAATGCACATTTTCCCCTTTGGAACAAAGGACTGTTTCTCTGATTAACTAGTTGATGTTCTTTTTTCACCAAAATTGCTTATTTCAACATTAGATTTGTACTGACTGTGTTAATTGTCATGATGACTAGGGGTCTTAAAAGTACTTTTATTTTGTCCATTTATCAGTGAGAGAACCAGTAGGATGTTACAACCAGTTCAAAGCAAGAGTCAAAGTCCACACCTTTATAGACCATCAGGAATGCTACAATGAATTCACAAATAAAAGTCCTGTGTTTACCTAGGCTTATAGTATTTGTGGCTACATGGGTAAAGTCTGGAAGGATATATATCATTCACAGAAGTAGGCACTCTCCAGACTTTTACTTGGGACAACTTCATAACCTACATGATTGTTCTTCATTAACATGAAATACACTGCTCATGCCAAATAGAACTGACAATACAATTTTTTTCTATCTCAAGATGAGCACAGCAAATACCTGTCCTTCCCTTTAGCTTTACTACTCTCCCTGGCAGCACAGATGTGCCCAGGCACTTGGGCACATATAGCGAATGAAGAAGCAGTTGCTGTTGACACAGCAATACATTTTCATTCATTCTCAAGGCTCTGGTAAACAGGAAGGCCCAGGCTGGACTTTTGACTTCTTACAACCACCTACGTTATTGCATCCACAGGGGGTTGACTCCCTGAAGCCCATCCCTGTACCTAGGAGGAGACCCCTGAGAGGGCCAGCTGTTGGACAGGAAAGGGTTCCAACCTGGGACCTTGGAATATTTGTTCTGATTCCAGGTACACTTGATCAAGAATAATTGTCGGCCCTGGCTGGTGCGGCTCAGTGGATTGAGAGCCAGCCTGCAAACCAAAGGGTCACCAGTTCACTTCCCAGTCAGGGCACAAGCCAGGTTTCAGGCCAGGTCCCCAGTAGGGGGCACATGACAGGCAACCACACACTGATGCTTCTCTCCCTCTCTTCCTCTGTCTGAATAAAAATAAATAAATAAAATCTTTAAAAAAATAACATACTCTTTTTTTTAAAGATTTTATTTCTTTTTTAGAGAGAAGGGAAGGGTGGGAGAGAAACATCAATGTGGAGTTGCCTCTTATACATCCCCTACTGGGGACCTGGTCTGCAACCTAGGCATGTGCCCTTGCTGGGAATCGAACCAGTGACTCTTTGGTTCATAGGCCCATGCTCAATCCATGGAGCTCCACCAGCCAGGGCAAGAATACACTCTTTAAAAAAAATTGTCATAATAATGAGAGCAGCTCGGATTTATGGAACAATTATTGAGTACTGCTGAAAGCTTACCTCTTCTTAAAAGCTAATAATTCTATGAGGGAATAAGCTCTCTTATTATTTCCATTTCATAGAAGAAAAAGCTGTAGGCAGAGAGGTTAAATAACTCTTAAAGCCCACACAGCCATCAAATAGAGGACCTGGACCCAATTCAAGTCTCACTGACTCTAAAGTTTGACCACTCTGTTATTCTAGATCTTCTAGTCTCACACCTAATAACTTTCCTGTGGATAAAAGATTTAAACATAGCCATTGAAATTATAACTGCTGGAAGAAACAAGAGAGAATTAAGAACATACTTTAGAACTGGTGGCTATCTTTTTTTAAGAAAAATTAAACCTTGTTTGTTTTTTAAAGCCAGACCATTAGGAAAGTATGTCACAGTCCTAAAACAGCAAACAGTCAGGCTATACTATCATTTTAAGCTATAAGTTGGTAAAAACACAAGGTCCTTATCAAAATGATAAGGTGCCAGAGCTGGGGTAGGAACACTGCATGTTGCAAAGGCACAAGACAAAAGTGGTATTTGGTATTAGGGGGACTGCCCCTCTTTTGCTCTAAGGGTGCAACAACTCACTGGAGTTGCTTACTTTCTCTACCTTGACCTTCCTGTTGCCCAGGGATTGTCTCAGTAGGGCTCTGTTATTTCAGGAGGCTAGATAAGCACTATTAGGTTTAGATTTCATTCCTGAAAGCCAGGTTTTTTCCTAATCCTGAAAAGCCTGTGATAAACCTCTTGAGTCCAGCCCAATCCCTTTTGCCTTTACATTTGCAAATATCCTTCTTTGATGTCCTCTCCTTTGTTGTCTATCACCTGATGAGGACCTGTGCATAGTAAATGAAAACCACCCTCAATGCAATGTGCCCAGAAAGATAAAAAAAAGCCTGTCTAGGCAGGGGTCCATGCTCTCTCCTCTGGAGAGAGTGGCGAAGGCATTCCAAGCCAATCTTGGGCCCCCTCACTCTCTGGCCCACTCACAGGCCGCCCCCTGCCCCCTCTCTCCAGCCAGTTTCTGGGCCCCCGATCTCCAGCTCATCGCAGGCCCTTTCCCTCTGGCCCTCTCCCTGACTCAGGGGGTGGCTGTGTAGTCCCCGCATTTTCTCCCCCGGATTCGCATATGAATTATTTACAAATCGGCTACAGCATACGGATTCTGCAGGACAGGATCTGCCATATCTGGCACCCGGGACAGGGACACAGGGCTATGAGCTGTTCGCTGTGGTCAACACACCAACTTGGTCGGAACACCACACTTCTTTCTCCCTTGCAGTTGACCAGTCTGCCCTCAGTCCCTTGCCATGTGGTCCTCTTCAGAGGGCAGCTGACAACATGGCAAGGGCTTCATCAGTGTGAGCAAAGGAGAGTGAAAGAGACTGAGTGCAAGCAAGACAGAAATCAGTCTTATATAACCTAATATCTCTAGGTGACATCCCATCACTTTTGTTACTTTCTATTCCTTAGAAGCAAGTCACTAAGTGCAGCACACACTCTAGGGGAAGGGGTTACACAAGGATGTGAACATGAGGGAGGGAGGAATCTATGGAACCACTTTAGGGACTGCCTCATCCATGATCTCATTTAAATAATACTATTATTATAAGGAACCTATAGGTAATCTGTAATCTGTTCAAGGCCACACTCCACTAGAACCAGGAGTTCATTTCAGAAATGTTCAAATTCACAGCACAATCCTGCCTTCTAAGAATCAAGAAAGAATACTGTGGATTTTCCTAAAAAGATGGATTCTATGGTTCTCTCCTTTATTCTTGATGAGAAAAAAACTCATGTTTCCTCTTTCTAATTACCTAGGCATCTACAGCCCTGGGGCCATGAGTTCTGAAACACATGTATCTGGAGTTAAGGATTCTAGAGCTCCTGTTATTCTGACAAGGATCCAAGGACAGTCTGTGTTGCTCAGTGTGACTAAGGAGCCGGGAACTAAGCTGCAAGAGATCTCATGGGGCTTTGGGCCTGAATCAAACTACACAGTCATGCTGGAAGCCGATGTGCAGCAAGCAGACCAACCAAAATGGGTTAGCCTCCAAGACAAGTACAGTAAGAGGGTGCATATACATAACATGATGTCCCTAAGGATCGAGAACCTGACCCATGACGACAGTGGGCAGTACCAGGCTCGAGTCAGATTTCCTGGAGGACAAGAATTTAGCCAGGTTTTCCACCTCACTGTCTATGGTATGTCCTCATCCCATCCCATGGCTACCTCTTTTTATTGTCACTAAGAGTGTCACATAGGCCCTAATTTCAGTCTCTATTTGCTCCCTTGAAATTAAGATAAGTGTGTTCACCACAAACAGAGATCAAAGCTGAGATGAAATCACACCCGGGATAAAATCACATCAGTATATGGGGAGAGGAAAACAGAACTTGGGAAATTGGAATTATTGCCACATTTATTACCCTTTATAGGAATAAGTTTATAATACCTAATTTATGTATTAATTTTATATAGCTGCTATAACAAATTACTGCAAACTTAGTGGCTTACATCCACACCAGTTTATCTTCTGACCTTGCTGTAGATCAGATGTCAGACTTGGGTATCACTGACCTAAAGTCAAGGTGTTAGCAGGGCTGCAGTCCTTTATAGAGGTTATAGGGGAGAACATGTGCTTGCCTTTTCCAACTTCTAGTAGCTGCCTGCATTCCTTGGACTGTGGCCACCTTCCTCGGACTGTGGCCACCTTCCTCTACCTTGTAAGCCAGCAGCAGTGGGTCCTGTCCTCATATTACATCCCTCTGAACTCTTCCCTTTTTTCACTTTTAAAGACCCTTGTAATTACATCAATCCCATCCAGATAATCCACAATAGTCTCCTTATTTTAATTTGCAGTAAATAGATTAGCAGTGTTAATTCTATCTATTGCCTTAATTCTCTTTTACTATGTAATTAACATATTCACAGGTTTTGAGAATTAGGATGTGGACACTTTTGGGGGACCACTGTTCTACCTACCACAATTTGGAAACAACATATAGATAGTTCTCCCTGACCTATCAGCTCTCACTCAGCAACTGCATGAAGCAGCCTTACTCACAAAGAGTCCACAAATCCAGCTCTAAAAGCCTCCATAGATGTAGGAGTTTACACTGCAACACTTCTTATACTCATTTAGCCAATTCTTTCTTTCCCTAAAGTTCCTCTCTGCATAGTGAAATATGTGCTACAGATAGAGGCTTTTACAACTTTAGGTCCCCATATGATATCTAATACCAGCTTACCAGTCTGTCACCTCTGTGTGGACCTCAAGTTCAGTAGCATGTTCTAACCTCACTTGCAGCTGTCCTTCCCTGTAGTTACCATTGCATCTTCCACAAATGTCTCTGCTTTTGGGAGCAATGGGCCTTTCTCTAGACCCCAAGATCTGGCCAGATGTCCTCTCCACCATGGGCTGTGCAGTCCTGGGTATCACCTCAACAGGAGAAGCGGATCAGGACCCTATGCCAGGACATGTCCTTCCCTCCCAGAATTCTTCACCTTCCAGGAAAGACCCCAATTTCTTAAGAATACTGGGCTTGGGTAGGTGGGATCAAGACTTTATTTCTTCAGGGAGGTTTTTAAGACTTTCTCAGTCTAGTGAAATCACATAGGGCTTAATTCAGTGGTTTCCTTCTTTATTATCACTGGCATATACTTTTACAAATTATATTTTATCTGTAAAATGATCTCATCTTTCTTAGAGGGAGGATGCTAGACCTCAATGAGATAATGGATGAGAATGTGTGACTGTAATGGGTTTCAAGCACATGATGCTTTATTTTCTCCATGCCCAACCCCAGAGCCTGTGCCCCTTCCCCAGATCCTAGTCCAGTCACAGTCTATCACATCAGATTGGTGCAACATCACTCTGGAGTGCACACCCATAAGAGCCACACAGGACCTGAATGTGACCTGGAGAAGCACACCCACAGAGCTGAATGAGATTGAGATAAGGACACTGGGACCAGCCCTCATCTCCTTGTCCCTGCCTGTGAAACTGCCCCTGACCCAGACCAACATCAGCCACACCTGTGTAGTCAGCAACCCCGTGGACCAAAAACATACCACCATAAACCTTGGAGAAGTCTGTGACCATCGTGAGTATAATATGCCAGAGGGAAAGGGCACTTTTCAGAGCTCAGGTAGCACTGCAGTCTGAGGGTTCTGGGCTTTTCTCCCCTCCATCTTAATTAGCACCACCATCCACCTGGTCACCTCATACAGAAGTCTTGAGTCATATCTAATTTGCTTCTGCTTTTAAATGTCTCTCACAACCATGCCCTCCTCTCTACCTTTGTAGTCCCTGCTGACCCAGGAAGTAGCCATCCATCCCACCGCCATCCACCATCTAGAGTGTGTTCAGAGTGGTCTTCAGAAAAAAGAAATTGGATTGTGTCTTTTGCCTGTAGGATTTGATCTGTAGTGGTTCCCTGTAGGAGTCAGGGCTCAGACATTCTTCTGCCCATGTTTCTGACCTCACTTACATACTCACTTACACCAAATGGTCTGTTTAGAATTCCCAAGCATGTTCTGCTTTTTCAAGGTCTTGAGTTTCTGATTATGCTATTTCCTCTACCATCATTTCCCCCAAGTCCAGATTATTTATTTTCTTCCTTACTCCTATTGAAGGATTTTCATCAATATGGCTGGCATTATGGGTGTGTGACAAGTCAGTCCATATAGGGCCCCATTCTTGGTTTAAAGCTCTGCTAACAATAAAGTTGAACAAAGTGCTCTTGATTCTTATTTTGCACAGGGCCTTGAAGGTGCTGCAGCTGTCCTGCTGTCAGGCATCTGCTCCTCTAAGGAGCAGTCCATGACCACCCACCCTGGGGAGCAAAGCTGTTTATAGATTTGTCTCCTCCATCTGGGGAATGACTTGAGGGCAGGGGTCCTGTTTTGTCCCGTTTTGGATCTCTGTGCTAAGCAGAGCTTCTGGAAGTTTGCTCACAATCAGTATTTTACTGAATGAAAAGGCCCTGGTATCCCTGTGTGTATCTTCACCTCTCTAACCAATCCTCCACGAGCTGACAAGGCATCTGGTGTGTCAATATCACATAAGATTCCTATTACCCTCTCTTCATACTGCAATCTCATGTCTTAGTGAGTTTCAACACTAAGCATGACCCACAAGACCCATCTGATCCACCTTTCCCACAGCTACTCCCTGCCCCATCCCTCCCTCTCCTGCAACAGTGGAGTGTTGGCACTACCAGAGGCTGGCTTTTTATAGGATTATTCCATAAATGTGGTACTTCTTCTTCCTGCAACACTGCACCTATCCCCAGTATCTGGGAAATTCATAAGACTCACTCCAGACTCAGTTTACCCATCACCTCCTCCGGGAGACCCCATTGAAAACCTGCATAAAAGGTGTAAACCTCTACTGGAGTGTCAACCCTCTAGCTGGCAGACTTTGGTATTTTCTATGTTTTCTCTTCTGGCTGATGAGCTCCTCAAGAGTGAAAACCATCTCTTGTTCATCCCTATGTTCCTGACACCACATAGGAACTTAGGGACTGACTGAATAAATGAACCTGCCTTGTTCTTCCTCTCCTTCTTCTGACCCAGGAGCTCTCAGACTTCCCTACCTGCTCTCTATATCCCCTTGGCAATGGATATCTCAAGTTCTTTCTTGCCTTAAACTTCTTCACTCTCTTTTTGTGAGGGAAGCAGATTCACGTGGACAGACTGCTGTTGGCTCCCTGAGAGGCACTGTATGTGCAGTTGTGCCTGTACTGTTGACTGTGGGAGCTGGACTGTACTTCTTGATGACTCACAGGAAGAAGAAGGAGAAGATGAAGACAGGAAGAGGCAGGTTTCACTTCTCCTTCTAGGCCCTGACACCCTTCCTCCCCTACTTTACTCTTTGTTTGCTTTCTGCATTTTAGTGCTCAGGGAATGTCCCTGCAGAGGGGTAGCAGCATGGCCATGGCCTTGAAGTTTACAGCAGTAGAGAGGGTACAGGTTTATAAGGCTTATATTTAAGCTATATTTTGTCTATTACTCAGGTGCAGGATTGGAGGAGGACCATCAAGACCATAATGATGACATCTACTATGCAGAGCTGAGACAGCAAGAATCTCAGGAGGGCAGGGACAAGGTGAGATCTAGAAGCTGTAGCAAGTCTGGACTCTCTCAGGTTCCCCCGTGCCTCAGCTAGGCTTGTCAAACACAGTTATGTCATTCTTGGCCCTTCTAACTCTTTAACTCTTACTGAACAGTCAACACTAAGAAAATTTAAATTGGGGTTATGTAGTGCTGGGCACTTTCGGGAAATTCATATGCAGTGCACGTAATCAGCATTGGTTCCATACAGGTCCCTCTGGAGGCCCTCTGTCCCTCAGCTGCTCCAGGAACACTCTGTCTTATATTTCTAGGGTATTAGTGAACAACATCTGGAAGAAAAGGAGCTTCTCAATAGCATCTACAATGAGGTCCATAAGCCAGGCCAGGACAAGCCTTGAAGATAATTAATTGGAAGAGGCAGGAGAATCCAGCCCACCTCAAACACCTCCATTCTGAGCATGATACCTA
>PVJI01019800.1:0-30277 GCA_004026765.1 Micronycteris hirsuta
TCATCTGTTCAACTATTTGCGTCCACCTATCTTCCAGTTTTGTTAACAATTTGATTACAAGCATTTTAAATTGCGCATCTGATAGGTTGACTATATCGTCATCCGTTAGTTGTAATTTGTTCTGATCTTTCATTTTGGCCATTTTCATTCTTTTTATCTCGGTGCACTTGTCAGCTGGCAGGTGCCTGCAACCTGGGTCGCTTTTTGGGTGACATTGCCTCTGGGGGCGGGGCCTGGGAGGAAGCAATGGCGGCCTCCGATCACTGCGGGCTCCCATCACTCCTCTGCTCCGCCTCCTCTGCCAGACTGGGTTCTGCTGGCTCAGCCCTGGCCTCTCTCCGGCAGCGTCGCAGGCTTACGGGATTCACCTGTTGTTTGGGGCCACGCCCTGTTCAGGCACTGGCTGCGTGAGTCCCTCCGTGAGAGCTGCCTCTCACTCCGTTCCTCCGCCCGGTACTGCTCCGCTTACCGGCCTGGATGTTCGTCTTCTCCTACCTCCTGGGTGTCGGACTTCCCTTCAGTTCGATTCTGTCCGTTCTGGTTGTTTAATTTTTCGCTACTGCGTTCGTTGTTTAGACACTCTGGATGTGCGGGCAGTGAGTGCGTCCACCTATGCCGCCATCTTGGCGGAAGTCCCTGTTGTTTATAGTTTTGATCTTTTTCTTAAATAAGTCCCTTTAACATTTCATATAGTAATGGTTTGGTGATGATGAACTCCTTTAGTTTTGTCTTGTCTGGGAAGCACTTTATCTGTCCTTCCATTCTAAATGAAAGCTTTGCTGGATAGAGTAATCTTGGATGTAGGTCCTTGCCTTTCATGACTTGGAATACTTCTTTCCAGCCCCTTCTTCCCTGTAAGGTTTCTTTGAGAAATCAGCTGACAGTCTTATGGAAACTCCCCTGTAGGTAATTAACTTCTTTTCTTTTGCTGCTTTTAAGAGTCTTTTTGTACCTTTAACCTTTGGCTTTTTAACTATGATGTGTCTTGGAGTGGGCCTCTTTGATCCATCTTGTTTGGGACTCTCTGTGCTTCCTGGACTCACATGTCTATTTCCCTCACCAAATTAGGGGAGTTTTTTTTCATTATTTTTTCAAATTGTTTTCCAATTTCTTGCTCTTTCTCTTTTCTTTCTGGCACCCCTATGATGAGAATGCTGGACATCTTGAAGTTTTCCCAGAGGCTGCTTCATACTATCCTCATTTTTTGGATTCTCTTCTTCTTGTTCTGCGTGGTTGTTTTTTGCTTTCTTATGTTCCAAGTCATTGATTTGGTTCTCGGCTTCATCCACTGTACTGCTGTTTCCCCATAAATTTTTCCTTTTTTCAATGAGTGTATCCTTCATTTCTGACCGTATCTTTTTCATTTCCTCGCTAAGTTCCTTGAGCTCCTTATAACCAGTGTTTTGAACTCTGCATCCAATAGATTGCTTACCTCCATTTCATTTAGCTTTTTCTGGAGTTTTGATCCGTTCTTTTATTTGGTCCATGTTTCTGTGTCTCCTCATTTTGGCAGCCTCCCTGTGTTTTTCTATGTATTGAGTAGAGCTGCTTTGACTCCATGTCTTGGTAGAGTGGCCTAATAGGTGTCCTGTAGGGTCCAGTGGCAGAGCCTCCCCATCACCCAGGCTGGGTACTCGAGGTGCGCCCTTTGTGTGGGCTGAAGACACCCTCCTCTTGTAGTTGAGCCTCGATTGCTGTTGGCAAATCAATGGGAAGGATTTACCCAGGCCAGTCAGCAGGGACTGGCTGTGACCACTGACCACAAACCTCCACCCTCCCAGAAGGATCAGCTGTGCAGGGGCAGGATGGTGGTGCTCCAGTGTGGTCTGTAGCTGTCCACTGGGGGTGCTGGCCCTGGGGTTTCCTGGGTGTTGCAGGCCAAGATCAGCCCCCACCTGTGTTTTGCCTGGGGTCATCCTGCCTGAGCTATGAAGCAATCTGAGATGGCAGCTACTTGTGCTGGGCTTGGAGATTCCCCAGTGAAGCCAAGCTGTGAATCTAGGCTGGAGTGCCAGGCCTGGGGCTCACTGAGGCCAGCTGTTTCTTATTCAAAAGGATTTAGAAAATTGTGCAGAACGAGCCAAGACCAGCCATTCATATGGAGAAGCAGCTTGAGTGGGCCTGTTTTTGGGTGGTGTGGAGTTCAGGGGGTCTCCAAAGCAGTCAAACAGTGTTAGCCAGGTTGATAGAGTCTCAGACATGATACCAGCTTGCCGGCTCTGTGGTTCTGTGGAGAGAGGGTTTAGATAAGGGGCAATGGCCTCTGCTTGTCTTGAGGCCGGACCCTTCAGGTCCTCCCTGTGTGCCACTGGTGCCTTTCAAGCTGTTACCCTGGTGCTAGAGCTCAGAGGGAGTGAGTCTGAGTGTGGGTTCTTTAAGAGGAATTGCTTGGGGCTCCAGCAGTTTCTTCCACTGACTCAGTCCTCTCTGGTTTTTGCAGCCAGCAGTTATGGGGACTTACCTTCCTGGCACTGGAACCCTGGGCTGGGCGGGCCTGGTGTGGGCTGGGACTCCTCGCTTCAGAGATATCCCTCTGAATTTTTATCCACCCATGTGGGTGTGGGAATAGCCCATTCCGTGTCTACGCCCTTCGTACCAGTCTGGATGGATGTGGTTTCTCTAATTCTGCAGCTGTCAGACTTCTGTTGAACTTGATTTCTGATGGTTCTGAGTAATGCTTGTTCTATGTTTGAGTTGTGATTTAATGTGGTTGTATGCCTGCCCTCATGGCCATCTTGACCGGAAGTTATTACTTCTGTTTCTAACCACAACACTGTTGGGTGGACATAGATGAGGAAACTGAGACACAGCGAGTTTAACTGCTTACCTAAACTGACACAGGATTTAACATCTAGAGCTGTTATTCTTATTTAGAGACTGGCAAACCTTTTCTATAAAGGCCCAGAGGGTAAATATTTTAGACTTTGTAGACAGGAGGAAAAATCAAAGATAATGATGTAGACGATAAAGTTCCATATTTTTTAATTGATGAAATTCAAACTATACTAATAATTGAGTAACTCTGGCCAGGTAACTTGTTTAGGATGTCGTCCAGCACACCAAGGTTGTGGGTTTGATCCCCAGTCAGGGCACATGCAACAGGCAGCCAGTCAATATGTGAATGAGTAGAGCAACAAATTGATGTTTTGCCTTCTTTCTACCTTCTGGTCTCTCTCAAATCAATAAATAAAAATTTAAAGAATAATCATTGAGTAAATCTTTTTGTAATACAGGTCTACTAATGAGGAGGACAATAGTTTTTGGAGGGGCAGCATTTCGTGTTCCATACCATCAAATCGGCCGTGTCTCTGTGTAGAGACGGACGCTTTCTGGCTTGCGGGGCACGCTGAAGCAGGCCACAGGCCGGCTGCCATCTTCACTGCGCCGTCCCACCGACACCCACAGGCAGTGGCCGTTCAGGCGTCGGTCACCCGGTGGGCTTTCAGTGAGAATTTCTGCCAGCTGGGGATGCAGCAACAGACAGAGTGCAAGTCCTGCTTTTATGGAATTGGCGGAGGGGAACATCCCCAACTGGGGACCTGGCCCACAACCCAGCCATGTGCCCCGACCAGGAATTGAACCAGTGACCTTTGGGTTTGACGCTCACTTCACTGAGCCATATCAGCCAGGGCTGTATTTTCTTTATTAGCAATGAGATAAACATCTTTTCATATGCTTATTGGCCATGTGTTTCTTTTATGAATTGGCAGTTAATACAGCTTGCCCATTTTTCATTGGATTGTTTTCTCTTTTGCTGATTGTAGGAATTTTTTTTATTCTAATCCTTTCTTGGTTGTATGCTCTAATATAATTTCCTAGACTGTGATTTGTTGTTGCATTTTTTAAAAAGATTTTACATATTTCTAGAGAGGGGGGAAGGGAGGGAGAAATACAGGGAGAGAAACATCAATGTGTGGTTGCCTCTCCCACGCCCCCTATTGGATACCTGGCCTACAACCCAGGCATGTGCCCTGACTGGGAATTGAACCAGCGACCCTTTGGTTTGCTGGCCAGTGCTCAATCCACTGAGCCGTGCCAGCCAGGGCTGTTGTTGCATTTTTATAAGTATATTTTATTGATTATGCTAGTACAGTTTTCCCAATTTTTTCCCCATTTATCCCCCCTCCGTCCTGCATCCCCCAACCCTCCAGCCTCCCCCCACTTAGTTCACATCCATGGCTTGTACATGTCAGTTCTTTGACTTCTCTGTTTCCTATGTCATTCTTGACCTCTCCCGTCTATTTTATGCCGACCAATTATGCTGCTTATTCCCTGTACCTTCCCCCTCATTCTCCCCCTCCCCACTGGAAACCCTCCATGTGATGTCCATTTCTCTGATTCCGTTCCTGTTTCAATTGTTTTTTTGTTGTTATTTTTTTTAGGTTCAGTTGCTGATAGTTGTGAGTTTGTTGTTATTTTACTGTTCATAGTTTTTGATCTTCTATTTCTTAGGTAAGTCCCTTTAACATTTCATATAATAAGGGCTTGGTGATGATGAACTCCTTGAACTTGACCTTATCTGGGAAGCACTTTATCTGCCCTTCCATTCTAAATGATAGCTTTGCTGGAGAGAGTGATCTTGGATGTAGGTCCTTGCCTTTCATGACTTGGAATACTTCTTTCCAGCCCCTTCTTCCCTGTAAGGTTTCTTTTGAGAAATCAGCTGACAGTCTTATGGGAACTCCTTTGTAGGTAACTGTCCCATTTTCTTTTGCTGCTTTTAAGATTCTCTCCTTATCTTTAATCTTGGGTAATGTAATTATGATGTGTCTTGGTGTGTTCCTCCTTCGATCAAACTTCTTTGGGACTCTCTGAGCTTCCTGGTCTCCTGGAAGTCTATTTCCTTTGCCAGATTGGGGAAGTTCTTCTTCATTATTTTTTCAAATAAGTTTTCAACTTCTTGCTCTTCCTCTTCTTCTTCTGGTACCCCTATGATTCAGATATTGGATTATTTAAAGTTGTCCTGGAGATTTCTAAGCGTCTCCTCATTTTTTTGAATTCCTGTTTCTTCATTCTGTTCTAGTTGTATGTTTGTTTCTTCGTTTTGTTACAGATCGTTGATTTGAGTCCCAATTTCCTTCCTGTCACTGTTGGTTCCCTGTATATTTTCCTTTATTTCACTTTGTATAGCTTTCATTTCTTCCTTCATTTTGTGACCATACTCAACCATTTCTGTGAGCATCCTGATAACCAGTGTTTTGAACTCTGCATCAGATAGGTTGGCTATCTCTTCATTGCTTAGCTCTTTTTTTGTAGTTTTGAGCTGTTCTTTCATTTGGGCCTAATTTCTTTGTCTCAGCACACCTGTTAAGTTGTAAGGGGGTGGGGCCTTAGGTGTTCGCCAGAGCAGGGCAGCCCTCTTTGCTGCCTTGTGGCGCTGTCTGCGGAGGAGGGGTCAGAGAGGGAGCAGTGCAGCTTGCTAGCTCGGCCCTTGCCCCACTTTCCAACAAACTGTCATATGGGAGTTTCTCCACCGCGGCGACCTCCACGGTCATCGAGGTCCTCTAAGCCAGCCTCGCCGTGCTCGTGCGGTCCGCAGCCTTGCCCACGCGTTCCTCCAGCCTGCCACGGCTCCTCTCCACCTGCCCAGCTGCCCGCCTCCATCCTTCCTACTGGCCTGGTGAAAGTTTCTTTAACTCCTTGGTTGTTGGAGTTCCATGGAGGTTGATTTTCTGGCACATCTGGTGGTTTATTGATTTTAGATTGGTTGTTATCCTCCTTTTGGTTGTGCGAGGAAGCAAAGGGTGTCTACCTACGCCTCCATCTTGGCCCGAACTCCTGTTGTTGCATTTTTTTAAGTGGACTCTTGATGAACAAAAGTTTTTAATTTTAATACTGTTAGATTTATCAGCCTTTAAAAAATGGTTTGTATTTCTTATTAAAGAAATCTTTCTCTTCTCCATGTTCAAATTCTCTTGTATGTTCTCACAGTTTTAAAGTTTACCACATTTTGGTCACCAGTCTTCCTGGAACTGCCGTTTGTGTGTGGCGTGACTCAGGCCGTTTTATGTGTGCGCAGAGTCCCACACGCTGTTGCTGGAATTCTTTTTCCTGTTTTCTTTCAGGCAGTGCCGGCTTTGCCACGCATTGAGTGTCCGTGTGTGCCTGGGTTCCGCCTTCCCTTAATGCCCATTTCACACAGGGATGGTGGCCAGCTTTCACTTTTGAAACACTTTCAGTTTACTGTTGATTACTGCTGAATTAGTGCTCTTAATTTCTTGGGATACTGGTAACGAGAAGCAGGTCTTCGGGCACTTACTGTGTGCCAGGTCAGTACACTTAGTGCTTTGACAAGTGAATTCACTCGGACGTCATGGCGGTATATGAACTATTTTTGTTCTCATTTCAGAGATGAGTAAACTGAGGTGCAGAAGCCTGCTTAGAGCTGGGAACATGAGCCCAGGCCAGGTGGCTTTAGGCTCTCAACTTTAAGCCACTCTGCTTTCATTTGCATGAGTTTGTGACTTTTCTAACTTGAACCGTTTGAACAGAAGTGAGCGCAGTTTCTAGTCAAATACAACCTATTGAAGATTTGTCCTGTTACTTATGCTTAAGGACATCGTTGTTAGAGTGAGTCACGCAGGGGCCATATAGATTTGTGTAGTTTGTGTTTAGAATTTAATGTGACTTCCTGGAACGGTCATGTTCGAGTCCCCCTCCCCCATCACATTGCATGTGAGGAAATACAGAAAGTGACCGTTTTGAAGTTTCTGGATTTTTCCTTCCGGCACCAGTAGAGGACCTCGGTGCAGGAAATGGGGCCAGTGAGCGCAGACGTTTGCAGGTCAGACATAGGTGCTCTACAGGGGTTATTTTTCTTTTTAAAACCAAGATATATATGATTTTTTAAAAAGATTTTATTTTTAGAGAGGGGGAGGGAGGGAGAAAGAGAAAGAGAGGGAGAGTAACATTGATGTGAGAGAGAAAGATGGATTGATTGCCTCTCATGTGTGCCCCCTACTGGAGACTCAGCCCGCAACCCAGGCGTGTGCCCTGACTGGGAGTGGAACTGGCGACCTTCTGCTTTGTGGGACAGTGCCAAACCAACCGAGGCACACCATCAGGGCGGCAAACCAAGATGTGTGCGGCTTTAAACAGGGATGGGCACGGCCTTTGGAGCGACCGGGAACACAGTGGTTAGGGGAATCTTACCTCTCCTCGCCATCTAACCAAGCCTCTCAGAAGCGCTTTTCACCCGGGCTGCCTGGCCTTGACCCCTCCGCTCTGGACTTCCCGCCGCACGTGTTAGCACTGCCAGGTCTTCTGAAATTCATACTCAGAATTCGATTCTTTGGTTGCACCGATTGTTTTCTGATGCTTTTGAAACATGTCTTATGTTCCTGACCGTGTTGTAAGGTCTCAGTGCAGGGTGGCATTTCCCACTCATGTTGGACCCTCCCCGTGGTCTCTCAGACAGCAGCTCGCTGCGGGACAGGGGCTTGAAGGCGCCCTTCTTCTAATGTGGCGCGGTGACCAAGACCTGAGGAAGGGCGCATTTGAAAGACTTTTTATTTATTTATTTTTTGACAGAGGGGAAGAGAGGGAGAGAAACACCAATGTGTGGTTACCTTTCATGCGCCCCCTACTGGGGACCTGGCCCACAACCCAGGCATGTGCCCTGACCGGGAATTTAACCAGCGACCCTTTGGTTCACAGGCCAGTGCTCAATCCACTGAGCTACACCAGCCAGGGCCAAGGGCAAATTCAGCTTACATTTTTGACTGTTTTATTCAACAGAGTTGTTTATATACTTCGTTCAAAGAATTGCAGGAAACAGAAGGAGAATCAGAAACAGTTCCTGCCCTCAAATAGGCTCTTAGATCAGTTTACAAGTTGTGAATACAGTTGTTTTCATGTACTTATGTACCCATCTTAATTTCACAGAAGTGGGCTAGAGGTTGTTTATACTTGGTTTTAATTGGGGAGAGCAATTATGTTATTATAAGTATCTGACTAGGAAGAACCCGTTCACGGGGACTGCAGGAAGGTGCAGAGCTGGCGGTGGGGGCAGCTGTCGTAGAAGGAGACGGCTCCCTGGTGTCCACGTGGAGGGTTGGACAGAGGAGAGCGGCAGGAACGAGGGCCTGGTCGTGCCTGAGGAGGGCGGAATTTTGATGGGTGGGTTGGGAGTGGAGGGTGGCATCACATTTCAGAGAGATGGAGCAGTGTGCACCCTGCCTGGCAGAGGCAGGGAACGCAGGCTGTGCTAGGAGCGGAGCAGTTGAACTTGGCTGGGATACAGGGGAGGAAAAGTAGGTAAGTCAGAGTCTTAAATATCAGGCTAAGGGACTTGGACTTGGTTCAGTAGACAGTAGGGAGCCACTCGGGTTTTTGAGTCATGTGATCTGAGCCATGCTTTTGGAAGATTAATCTGGTTGAATTACAAGTATTGAATGGGAAAATGTAAGTATTTTCCATTGTTGGGTCACATTTTTGTTTTCTGTATAAATATGACTAAAATAAATGAAGGCTTAATTTAGTTAATAATGGTAAGCATATGCCTTAATTAGTGTGTAATAAAAATGTGTGTGTGTGTATATGTTCTCATATCCAACTACCCTTTAAAACTATCAAAGCCCTGTTCACCTGTTGGAACCTAATTACAGGTTCGCATTCAGATTCGTCCTCAGTTGCGTATCACAGACAGAGGACCCTTCCGAGCACACGGACCGACTGTGGCTCAGAAAGCCTCCCTCGCACCTCCATCCGGCCGCTGGGACGGGTCCGGGCCTTGGAGCTGAACAGAGCGGCCGTGTCTCATTTCTGTCCCCCACCACGCCCTGCCTGCCTCGGAAACGCTTGCCTCGGAAACGCTGTCCGGAGGACTCCTGGCAGTGTCCTCTTTCTCTGTCTCAGTCTCAGTGACTCTAGTTTCTGCGACCTTCCTTAGAGTCATGAGGTGAAAAGTACGCTGAGGGCCTGAGGACGTCAGGGACTCGCTCATATCCAGCAGAGCGGGGATGGAAGTTCTGTCATTTGTTCAAGAAGCGTGTTCTCACCACATCAGCACCTGCGTGTGCCACACCCCGAGGGCGCGGCAGGGAGTGAAACAGCCGCGATCCCTTCTCTTTACAGCCTGTGGTCTCGAGGGACAGACACTGATCATTTGGTGGCACGGAGTCGCAGTTACTGCATGGGGGAGTCCTGTCAAGGAAAGGACTTCGGGGAACTCGGGAGATGAACGGCGGACGGGAGCGAGGGCAGTTTGGTGTGGCGGGGGTTCGGGGGGGGCCCTTTAAGGAGGTGAATTCCAAGCTGAGAACTGACAGGTGCGAGCTGGGCGGACAGGCAAGGCCGGGAGCCAGAGGCCCTTCCAGACAGAGGGCAGTGTGCGCCGGGCCGGGGGGAAGGCGTCTGGTGGCAGAGGACCTGAAAGGGCAGCGTGGCCAGACACGTCTCGATGCCTGCAGAGTCAGAGGAGGCGGAGGGCTAGGCAGGCAGATCATTCGAGCCGGAGCCGTGTGGGCCGTCTGAAGGGTTTCTCATCTCACACAAAGTGCAGCGGGGAGAAGGTGTCATTGGAGGGGCTTTTGAGTCAAGGAATGACACAATCCAATTTATATCTGAAAATGTCACTGTAGGTAATGATACACCCCAAATCCAAGCATTCTTACCTCACTGCCCACGCTGGTCTAACTCTCTCGTTCCTGACGCAGGGGCCAAGGCGGCCTGCTGCCCTCTCAGCCCGGTTCGTTCCCCAGGTGTCCCTCGTGGCTCACTTCCAACTGCCCCAGGTCTCCGTAGCACTGGCGAACCCATCCCAGGCCACTGTGGGTGACACCAGGCCCAACCCCGCCCATCCCCCTCCTCTCTCTTTCTCCAGGGCACTCACTGCCCACCTGACCCTGTGCCCGGGTTTCAGCGTCTCCAGGAGGCGGGTTTGTGAGAGTTGCGTGCACTGATGCGTGCCCAGCCCGGAGCATCTGACACAGAGCGGACGCTCAGTGACTCCTAGTTGCTGGGTGGACAGACGGCCGGCTGGACGGACAGTTGGTGGGCAGTGGCTCGGAGTCTAGAGTGGGAGCGGAGAGAGCAGTTAAAGCCTCTTGGGATGAGAGGTGGTGTTGGCTGGCCTGAGAGCTGTGGGGGGTGCAGAGAAGTGCTTGGGGAGGGTGCGCTGTCGGGGCAGGACAGCAGGGCAGGTCGCAGTGGTCAGAACACCCGAGTCCTTACCTCCCAGCGTCAGGGGCCGTCTGGAAATGTCATTGTAGAAGTACGCCAGTGATTGGAGGGGTCCGTGTTTTTGTCTCGGTCTGTGTCTGTGGGGCTGCCGCATTCACCGATGGGCAGAGTGTGGTGAGGGTTTGTAAGAATTTGATAACTACTTTAAGTATTTAAAATATTTGTGCACTTTTAAAATTGAATTACGAGTCGGTGCATGCAGTGGTGAAATGTATATGATGGTTCTGTTAGTGAGCTGGCTGGGGATGGTTTACCCCGCAGGGTCCATTTGGCAATGCCTGAGGACATTTTTAGTTGTCACAACTTGTAGGGTGGCACTGATGGCACTAGTCATTAGAGGCTAGGAATGCTGCTAAACACTGCGCTGCGCAGGCCAGCCCTCCTCCCCTGCAAGGTTGCCCGGCCCGAGTGTCGTTTGAGGAGTCCGGGACAGCCTGCCCGGGGGCCGGGGGCTGCACTCAGGCTCAGCGACGCTGCTGTACCCACAGCCCCCTGCAGCTTCGTGTCTGTACGAGGCGTGATGAGAACGGTTGCACTGACTTGCAGACGAATACACTGACTGGCACACACGTGAGCTCACGGACGCGAATCTAATCGAACGCTCGCTCTTCAGAATAGTCCCTAGCAGAGGTTACTCGTTCGTTCGTGCGGCCCTGCCTTTTCCAGTTGCCTTTGAGACCCGCAGCAGTTTCTTTAAATTTCCTCATTGTAGCACATTTTATTTTAAGGGTAGAGTGGAGATATCTGGTGCTTTCTGAATACAGTGTGCCGAGCAATGAGGTTGGGTAGTAATTCTGTTGTAAGGTGAAATTAAATGCAACTATAATGTAATCACTGGCTCTAAAGGTGGTTTAAAAGTAATGCTTCTATAAAATATTTTCATCAGTAAATATTGGGAATACATGTATTCTGTGCTCAATTTGAGGGAGAATAGTTACGTGTAAAAAAAGTTGTAAAATGATTTAAAACGAAAGCAGTTTATCAGAGTTCCACATTAAAGGTTGTTATCTAGGGCCTGGGAAACGCACCTTGCGGAGTATTGGGAGGTGGCACGGCACACGTTTGGAGAGCAGTTGGATAATATTTAAATTGTAAAGTGCCTGTCCCTTTTCATTTAGGAGTTCTACCTGTAGCCAATAGTTCTCAGAAGCAAGTACATGAGGGAGACTCAGTGCGATTTCTTACCACTTTGTGCAGTCGAAGAAGCCGCCCAGCTGCCTGTCAACAGCACGCTGGGCGCCAACTGCTAGTGCCTTCCCAGGCCGGAGTACTATACACCACCAAAATGTGTGTGGATTGACGTGAACGGAGGTAGAAAGTATGTTAATAGGCGGGGAGGGGAGTGAAAAAACACCAAAAACTAGTATGTTTGGTATCCAATACAAAATTATATATGTCAGGCGTAGAAGGAAGGCCTGGAAGGAAAATACTAGTCTAACCGTGGAAGAAGGGTACCCCTCCTACATTCCAGATGTGTTTGGGTGTTTTAAATGAATGTGTGGTTTACAACCAGGAAACGAGAATAAATTATTTTGAAGCTGTAGGATAGTCATCTTGCTTTATAGCCAGCTCTTGCACTATTTTGAAGGAGCCTGTTGCGGTAACATAGCTGAGGCTCTTCCAGCAGTTCTGTATTCACAGCCAGGAACACCTAGCGTTGTCCACAGGTGCCGGCGGCTCTGCTCTTCCTGTGAAGCCACTCTCTGCTGTAAAAAGGTGGTGATTCCCGCCAAGGTTAGTTGGGCTGCTGCTGCTCAGAAGGCTTAGGCCTGAAGTGTGCCGTGGACTGCTCCGCTCTGCTGGTCCTGCAGGGGGCGCTGGTGGGTTGGCGGTGCTCTTGGTGTGTGCATCCAGCCAAGTTCCCCTAAACTGGGAAATCACTTGACTGGTAGGATGCTGTCTTCCATGTAATTGTGGAGAATCAGATATTTTCTTACCATTTTTCAAGAAACAGTGTAGCAGAAAAATATGTAACAAGTTCTTACAACATTTTGTTCCTTATTTGGTACTTATTTGTTATCTGCTTTGGTACTTGTTGCAATCTCTGGGAAAATTGAATTTCTGTCAACACAGGAAAGATACTCTTGAACTCCTTTAAAGTTCCAAAACTTCATCAAAACTGGCAGTAGAACTAATTTTTTGAAATGAATTCTCTTTGAAATCCTCCCTTTCCCCTTCTCTTTGTGTGTCCGACTCCCCCTCTCTGCTCTCTTTCTTTCTCCCAGTCTGTCAAGTTCAAGAGCAGCTCAGATGCCCTGAATTAAGTGAAGCACAAAAGGGGGGAAGGAGACCCTGTTGGAGAACAAAGCCCTCCCGTTAGGCTGCCCTGTTCTTTTTGAGCAAACGCGCACCCTGCCCAGCTCCTCTTGTCGTCCACATGCCCTGCACAGAAGGTAAACACGCAGACCCTCATTACCTCCCGCTCCCTCCTCTTCCTCCCAGGCCACCCACAGCCAGGAGGCCGCGGGGCTTTGATGTCTTCAGGCGTTCTCATGTGGTGGCTTCAGTGCCTTTGAAAACTGCCTGGGGAGATGGGAGCACGAGCAGTGCGCACCGAGTGGAGCCCCGCACGGAGACAGAATGAGCCCCAGAAGCCTGGGCAGGTGGAGGGAGGCAGACCTTACTGCCATTCTGCGCTACTCTGTGCCTTTTAATGCCCTGCATTTTAAAAGTAGTCACTTTGCTTTACGTTCGCTGTAGACTGGTGAGCTGGTTTCCCTCTTGGTAGCGTGGGAGTGGGGCGGACTGCGAGTACAGTTCCTGCAGCAGGGAGCGGGACACGTGCGCATCTGTCCTGCGTCCCCTTGGGTGTTGGCTCTCTGCTGTCGTGCTGACAGCTTAGCTTCAGGAGTGTGTCTTACGTTACTTCTCCTTGGGAGGGAACTGAGCAATGACAGGAAAAGAGTTAAATGGCAAATAAGAAAAGGGTAAGCTGTGTGGAACCAAACTTAAAATTTGGGAGAAAAGCTATGGAAGTTCCGCGGTGCCCACCCTGGAAACGAGCCTGCTGGTGGTCGTGTGTGCCAGCGCTGAGGGCAGCGGCGGGTTCCGGCCTTTCGCCTGCAGCTGCAGCTGCTCGTGCAGCACTGGAGGGTAGCAAGTCTGTTGAAGTCGCCGGAGACCTGCACTGCAAAGTTGAAACACCTGATCTGTGGGGATTTGTCTGTTGTTTTTGAAGATTTTATTTATTTTACTTGTAGAGAGGGGAAGTGAGGGAGATAGAGAAGGAGAGAAGCACCAATGCGTGGTTGCCTCTCATGCACCCCCCACTGGGGACCTGGCCTTCAACCCAGGCATGTGCCCTGACTGGGAATCGAACTGGTGACCCTTTGGTTCACAGGCCGGCACTCAATCCACTGAGCCATCCCAGCCAGGGCTGATCATTGGAGGTTTGGACTATAGTTTTATTTATTTTTATTCTTCCAAAGAAACTGGATAATAAGTGGTTTGTCAGTAGGTTTTGCGGGTGACAAAAGAGATGGAAGAGGGGGAGTGACAAAGAGGGGAGAAGAAATATTATTTTCTCATTAAGTTTTATTTTGTAATCAAAACTTTTAATATAGTGAAGAGCAATACTTGAACTTCTGACAAGGTGTTTTCTGTTTATCTGATACTGAGCTAATGGCGGGGGATTCATGACTTAAACGTACGGTGAGTGGGCCAGTCTTTTTAGGGTTATAGGAGTGATTCCATGGGATTTAAAAGAATATTAAAAGGAGTGAAGAAATAATTCCTTTGTAAGGGCAGTAGTAACACTGTATTTTGAAAATTTCATGAGATTTTTAGTTTTTTATTTCTTTTTATTAAAAAATTTTTCCCCACATGGCGTTCAAGTGAAAATAACACAGGGCTCGTATATTCAACCCCTTTCTGTTGGCCGTAAGGGTTTTCTTCGAGTGCTGAAACCTGGCTAACGCACTCGAAATGTTTTTAGAAGTTAAATGCGTTGACTGCTTGAGGAAATGTTTTGACCTTTAATGGGTCCTTGAGGTTGCTTTTCAGGAGCCATGTCCCTGGGTTTCTGGTTTTTTGTGGTATAGGGTATAGTCGTTTGCAAGAAATCCTTTGGTTTACATACTTGGCAGCATAAAAACAACAACAAAAGCAAAGAGCTTCTTGCTTGCAGTGTGCAGGAAAGGCGGGATGTTCTGAGGATGCAGCCTGGAGTCTCTGGGGGAGATGCCCCGGCTCCCGCCTCGTCTGGCTGAGCGTCTCTGGTCAGCCCTTAGATTGTTTGCGCTCGTTCCTGGGGGAGGCACCGTCTTCAGGAGAAGTCGCTTCCCTGCCAGACAGACTGCTGAACGGCGGCGTCCTTGCCGTTCCAGCCACACTGAGTCTACTGGGGAGCGGTCCAGCGTGGTGCATTCACCCTCAGTGGTTACGGAGAGGGGAGAGTGAAACCCGTTCTGACCCAGGGCCTGTCTCGGCCCCGCCGCCGGCACTGGCTGGACACCGCTCCCCGGCCCACCCCCTCACCCCTGCCGCGTGGCCTTGCACCCACCTCCGCGTTGTTCTGCCGCCCCAAGGGCCCCGGCCCCCGGGGAGGCTCACTTCGGGGAAAGGAGTGCCTTCTTGACACTGCCCAGGTCTCTGATGACACCTTCCAAGTCAGTACTGATTTGACCATATTCCAAATACTGTACTCTGATGAGGTGAAGGAAGGCCTCTGCTGTTTTAATTATTTAAATACTTCAGCATTTTAGGGCCTTGTGGCTTGAAATTTAGAGATGTAAGTTTTAAAAACATTTCGAAACATTGTGCAAATAGTAGCAATTAGGGAAATGAGAACGTAAATAATAAATTAAAAAATGAGAATAAAGAAGTTCATAACTGGGAAAGCAGAGGGAGAGGCATTTAAAGTGGCAGACCAGCACTTTCCCTGGGCTTCCTGTGGCGCCAGGTGAGCAGTTCCTGGCAAGATTTTAAGCAGTAAGTGTGTTTGTGACTAAACCTGCGTTCTCGACAGGGCCTCGCGGAGTTTATAGAGTTAGGCTCACACGGTGGCCGAGAGAGAAAGGGTGCAGCAAGGTTGGCCAAACCTGTGGGAGCTTTACACTAGTTTCAAGGAGGTAGGATTTGTAAAAAATTGCAATGGGTGGTTCTTTTTTTTTCTGACATGGATAGATTTTGATTTAAAAATATCCTCAGAGGGACCGGACAGCCAGGCCCCGGGGGCAGACTGTGCGAGGGGGGGGCTCTGATGCACCGGACTCCGAAGGGCTCTGGGCTGCAGAAACGGAGTGAGTGAAATACCCAGAGAGACAGTGCTCTGCGGACAGCTGTGGCTGGTGCCTGCGGACACTGCTGAAAATACGCAGGGTGGGCGCCCGTGGTCCTCCCGCCAGCTCCGCGTGCTTTTGGCTGTGTGTGGCTCAGGAGTCAAGACGGAGACTTTTGACTTTTACATTTTTAAATGGGGAAAAGAAAGTATGGTATTTTATGACACATGAAAACTATGTGAAGTTGAACTTTCTGTGCCTATCCGTAAAGTTTTATTGGGACACACCTACACCCACTTGTTTCTGTGTTACCCTAGTACTTCTGTGTGTTACTTTGGTATGCTTCTGTGTTATCCCAGCATACGTCTGTGTTACCCTGGTATGCGTCTGTGTTATCCTGGTATGTTTCTGTGTTATTCCGGTATGTTCCCATGCTATCCCGTATGTTCCCATGTTATCCTGGCATGTTTCCGTGTTATCTAGGTATATGTGTGGCTGCACCTGTGCTGTGGGACACCATGGAGTGGCTATGACGAGACCCACAAAGACTAGAGCGTTTGCCCTCCGGCCTTCTCAGAGCACATCTGCATCGGGAAGGCCTGCCTGCCGCGCGGTGAGCAGCGCGGTGTTTCCTGAGACAGCGCCGGCCGTTAGTACCTTTGCTGTCTGCGCCCTTGTGCTTGTTCGTCAGGAATCTGGTTTTCCTAGTAGGTCGTTTCGTTAGTTCTCTCAGCAGAGCGTCTCTGCAGGCGGTGGTTCGGTGCCCCGTCCGCCGGGATTGCCTGGAGGCACAGCCAGCACTGTGTTCGGCACCTTGAAAAAAGATGCGTGACATTGGGTTTTTACGTGGCCCTTAGTTCCGGTTTTTTTAAGATGAGGGTCGAGGTGTGTTACACACCAATTTTACTTTGCTTTTCTTTGAACTTCATTTCGGCTTTTGTGAACATTTGACCTTCCCACGTCCTTGAGATGGTTTCCTTCGCGTGGTCTTTCCACAGCCTCAGCCTTTTTTCTCATCCTGCCTCCGCCTTCCCTGAAATTAGTTGTGCTCAACTGTCAGTCTCCTAGGTTTCTGGCAGTCCTCACGCCAGAGGCATTACTAGGTGTCCAGGTGTCCTGGGTCCTGTCTGAAGTGTGGCAGCGACAGAGCAGCACCCCCGGGACTCTGCTCTGTTCGGTATGTCTCAGGTGCCAGGTGGCACTAACGCAGTCCTGCGATCAGCTGCGTTCCTGTGCAGCGTGTCCCCCAGCCCCAGCCCACCGAGCTCAGTGCCTTCGGTGCTTTCAGATCACATCCCCGTGGGGGGGTGGAGCCAGCAGTCTTCACTTGGGTCTGGTTTAGATGAAGAAGTGTAAGTACGTCGTTCTCCAGAGGTTTATTTCCAGACTGGTCGCATTCGGGAGCTGTGCCAGTGGCAAGGTGTCTGTGAAGGTGACTGTCTGAATAAGGAGAAATGGCAGAAGAGCCGGAGCGTCCAGGTGTGAATGGTGGGCCTGGGAAACAGACTCCAGTCTACACTTGCGGCGTCACGGTTTTCCAGCTGTGAGCGGGGAGAAGAATTTAACAGTTGTTGTTTGCTATTTGAAGATGACAGATGGGTGTACCGTGGCCGAAAGACTAGTTCTTGATTTTAAATGAAAGTTTATTGAAGGCATCGGAAAAACGTTCCTACTCTTGTACAAAATGATTCCTCTGTATTGTTTTTGTACATAGATGTGGACATAATGCTTCAGTAACAGATGGTCCAGAAGTCGGGGTGACCAAGGATCAGAAAAACAAAGCAATTGAAGCACTTCAACCCGGATGATTATAAAAATTGAGGGTGTTTTAGGCCTGCATTTAACTAGTGGTTTGTGGAGAAACCGCTGTGTCCTGGGCCCTGCGCTGGGCTCACAGTGCTCTTTGCCGCCTGCCAGCCTCTGCCACCTGCGCACGGCACGTTTCACTGCTCGGCTTCTCTGGTGCTCATGCAGGGAAGACAGAAGGCCATGAAACAGAACACAAACACAGCCTGTAGATGGCACATGAGCCCGGGTAGTGCAGTCCTGAACAGGCGGGTGGGTGCAGTGAAGTGACCCCACCGGGGAGGCGGGGTGGCCCACGCGTGGCTGGGGGTGGGCTTTAGAGCCACACTGCTGCACCCGAGGCCTGCACGTGGCTCCCTGCTTCTGTGTCCTGGTTGCCCCGTCTGTAAATTGGACTGTTGTGAGGATGGTGTGTGCTAAGTGCTGAGAACAGTTGTTGCCACAGCAAGGAAGGGCTCACTAAGTAGTAGCTGCTAAGTTGGATGATCCTGGGCCTTTGGAAAGACTCAGAGAACGAGGTACTGGATGCGCAAAAACACCGAAGCACTGCCACGGGGCCCAGCGGAGCACGCCTCCCGGGAGTACTGCCTCGGGACCCAGCGGAGCACGCCTCCCGGGAGCACGCGCAGACCCCTGCGTTGAGAGTCCAGGGACACATTCACGGTGCTCGGGTCTGTGGGGTAGGAGTTGCTTGGATGGTAGAAGGTTGGCGTGCCCAGGGTGGAAGAGCACTCCAGGAATCAGGGTTAGTTGAGGAGGAGAGTGCAGAGCTGGAAAGGGAAGCTGAGAGAAGAGGTGCTGCGTACGTTTGTGTGGGTCTAGAGCACTGTTCTCAAATGACAGTTCGCCCCTCCTCAGGATGTGTTTGGTGACTGGAGGCATTTGTGATTGCCACGATCGAGGGGAGACTGCTGCTGCACGTCCTGCAGTGCACAGGACAGTCCCCACCCAAAGGATCTCCTGGCCCTGAACGTCAGCGGGGCAGAAACGGTGGGCAGTATGGGGCGCAGGAAAGGCCCCTGGGTAGCAGAAGCCTGTGTTTATCATGCCATCCCCACCCCACCGCCCGGTGCACATGTATGGAGGCCTGGCCGGACCGCTCCTTTCACTGGAGAGGGCACCGATTGATAGAACGGTGAATTAGGATGATTTAGTTCGTTACTTGAATAAAGAAAAGTCCAAGCTCGAAGGCATAGAGGTCCTTGACATTCACCTTTCGGACAGTTTCTGCAGTCACCATGGAGGCCTAGAATTGTCGTACGGTTAGGATGAGGGAAAGAGGTGGCAGTTGGCAAGGGCTCGGAGGGCTGCCTGGTGTGCGGGGCAGTTCTGGGGGAGGCCTGGTGGGCAGGAGCGCTCTGGCTGGACGGAGGCAGGGACCCTCCCTGTCACCCCAGACTGTGAGTTCGCTGTTTGCAGAACCTCTTCCTCGGTCACACAGTTAAACATATCCCGACACCCCTTCCTCCCCCCCCACTTTCCCTTCTTGTCCTCCCCTCCATCGCGCCGCACCCCACTCATTGGCTAGAGCCTGAAGTTGGCGGTCATTCTGGTCATCTCCTTCATTTAGTGACAAATCAGTAAAAGTGGTCCTGGGCCAGAGTGCGTGGGCAGGGCAGAGGCAGAGGCAAGCACGTGGCCTTTCTGAAGGAAGGGACTGGCAACCCCGGCTTCTCAGACGCCTCCAGGCTGGTTTTCCAGATAACGAGCCTGGACCCCAAATTACAGAACCCGGGAAGGAAGCAGCCAACACTAGACTTGCAGCAAAGCAAGCAACAGTAGAAGTACACCCTCCCCCACCGAGGACTTCAGATGACTGGACTTACTCAGATTTAGTTTTAAAATGGAAAGTATTTCAATAGTAAAAGAGGGGGGTGAAAACATGGGCAAAAACAAAGCGTAAAAGTGACCAGGCAGATTTGGCAAACCATCTGCAGAAAGGAAGGAAATAGTCACTGAGATACAGAACTCATCAAACAAGCTAAGTGGGAGGTTAGATCCTTTTCGAAGAGTGAATTGATGATAGATCACAGGAAATTAGACAGATACCGCAGTATTGGTTATAGATGAAAGACAAAATATGAAAGAGAAGTTAAGTTATATCAAGGATAGAATGAGAAGGTTTAAAATGAATCTAATTGGAGTTCCAGAGAGAATAGAGGTAGTTCTCAGCTATTGTCAGTTCAAATACATACTGGCTGAGAATTTTCTAGAATTGATGAAAGGCCTGAATTTTCAGCTTCAGGAAGCACAATGAAAGCCCAAGCTGGATAGATAAAAAATTCTGTCCCTAGATACATTATATGAAACTTTAGAAAATAAAATATAAAGAATGTCTTAATAGGGGACAGGAGAAACAGATAATTGCCCAGAGCGGAGCTGTGTCTGCCCGTGCTCGGTGGCCGTAGCAGCCCGCGGGCAGTGGGCCTGTGCAATGCTGAGAAATAGTAACTGCCAACCGTTAACACTTTTCCTCAGCCACACTTTTATTCAAGAATAAAGATGGAATGACATTTTCTCACAAATAAAAAACTGAATTGGCTCCTATCATACCTATGCTAAAGGACCTTTCGGAGGATGCACTTAATGAAAGGAGGAACTTGAACTCTGGAGGGAAGACTGGGATGCAAGAGAGAATAGTGAGCAAAGGAATTGATAACGTGAGTAAATCTAAGTAAGCTCCACACACCTGTGTTAAAACCTTGGCACATAGTAAGTACTTGACTAACACATAAATGATTCATCAGTTTCCTGAAATAGTGTGCTTTCTTGTTCAACCAAGGCAAATAGAGGAAGTGACTTCTTATTCCGAATTTTTCAAAGAGAAGCTGGAATCTCAGCAGGACTCCCTCCAGGAGTCGCCTTGCTTCGCAGAGTTCAGAGGCGTGGTCGCACTCTGGGATGTGGTTTGGAGCAGCTGAGTTTCTTAGAAGCTTTGTGTTTATTTATAGACTGCTGAGCACATTTTAATTTCGGTATTAACTAAGTGTCCCCCATTTACTGAGAACCTAAATTTCAGTCTGGATTTATAGTTGGAATCTGGAATTTCTGCTCATCGTGTTCTCAGATTTCACATCAGTGAACTAGAAGATAATTCTAAATTTATTGCTTCTTAGAACCCATGCTAATCTAGGGAAAACCTAAACAGAATGAATAAGATAGAGCTTAGCACTCTTTCAGTGACCAAGAACATCACAAACCAGAAGCTACTCCTTCCCCCTATGGCTCTGACTTTACAAAAGAAGTATTTGCTAGTTAAAAAAATTTTAACTGTTGAAATTCAGATATGCTATCAGGAGTATGGTAGGATTTTGTCAAAGGGGCTGCCTGTCCTCGAAATGAGTAGATGGGTTCTTTCAGCACACACTCCTGTCTCTTTTGGAAATAGTTTCTTTCAGGAGCTTTGTTGTAGGCCGAGGTGGCACCCCTGGCCTAGTGCTGATGGACTCTCTAGGCTATGCTCGTCCACTTGACACCCCGTTCAGGGCACCAGTTGGGTCCTCCCGTGCACTGAGGTGGTGGCAGTGGATGGGACTGCTGAGGCGCCTGTGCCCAGGGAGCTTGCCGTTTCACAGTGAGGACGACAAGGAGCAAATGAAGCGGGGTGACATGGCGGTGACTCGGGAAGGGGTGCGTGTTTGAGACTGGCTGGTTGGGGAAGGTCTTGCCAAGGAGACGACATTTAGGCAGAGACTCGAACAGCCAGAAGAAGCCGCCTGGGCAAGAGCATCTGGGGGCCAGGGAGCAGGACCCGCACGGGCTGTGAGGCCCGGAGGGGTGGGGCGCGTGTGCCCGTGATGCCGTCCTGACCTCCAGTGGAGTAACTGGTTTTCTGGTGGCGCAGAGGCCTTTGGAAAATCATCAGCTAGTGGTGTGGGTGCATGTGTGCATGTGGAGAGCAAAGCCGATGTGCAGGGAAGAGTGGCGTTGACACTGAAAACCGTAACTTAATACCACCACGTGCGAGTCAGACCAAACTGGGAATTACAGCTTGTCTAAGATGTGCGTGTACAATGGGCGTTTTGCAAAGTTGCCAGGCATTATGTGGTAGCTACATGTTTTAGCAGAAAACAAATCCTTATATAGTCTGAAAACTCTAATTTTAATTTACGAGTACCAAATTAGTCTTAATAATTTACATATTTGTTATCAGTAGGTTGCTTTTAGCTTCAGGTCGTAGAGACTGAAACTGGCTGAAACGCAAGGGAATGCACTTGGCCATCAGCCCAAGAGGCCAGAGCTGCAGGGGCAGTAGGACCAGACCCAGGTGTTGCTTTGCCCTCAGGCTCCTTTCCTCAGGGCTGCAAAACAGCTGCCAGCAGCCAGAGAAGTGCGCTTCCTGCTTGTGTCCAGGGAAGGGAGAGTAGCCGCTTGCTCTCTGTGCAAAGTGAGGACGGCTGCCCAGAAAGGCCCAGGAGCTCTTTCCTTGATCTCTGCGGCCAGAATGGAGTGAAGTAATAACTATCCCATTCCAGAACATTTCAGTCCAGATCTAGTCTATTCCAGAACAGCTCAATAGCTGTGGGGCTGCAGTTAATCACTCTGGTCCTTCCCTTGAGCCGAGGTCATTGGCTGAATGCCGTTGCCCTTCTCCAAGTGGGGCGAGTGGGGACGGTGACCAGCAGGCGCTGCGCCTGTGCACTCCGCACTCGGCCAGGACCAGCGTTTCTGGGTCAGTTCCGGCCCACTGGTGGCACAAAGACCGTGCTTCGAGATCACTGGTACCGGGAGAAGGGCACTGAGGGTGTCCTGAGGGGCCTGTGCATCAGATCTCCGACTCGAGTTTGTTCTCTGTGGCTGCGTCTGTGTGCAGTGGGACACGGTCGTGACCACGCGCTTTCTCTCTCGTGCGTTTCTCTTTCCCTGAAGAATAATTACTGGAAACAACATCAAGCTCAGAAACTGAGGTTTGAATCTTCTCCTTAAGCAAAACCATTCCTTGAACATTAAATTAAAACTGTCTCTAAAAATCATGCATTTTTTAATTTAAGGAAAGAAAGGGACGACCAGCAGTAAAGTTCAAAACAGGGTCCAGCACAAACGGCACCCCTTTTTAATGACAATATCTTTTATTACAAAATCGTAAACATGTAATTCGGTGACATAACTACCACACTCAAGTGAATGACATTGTAGGTGACATGTTGAAATGAAAACCATCACTTGCCACACCCGCGTTATCACCCTCCCAGCCGGTCCCACGGGCCTTCCCTGTGCGGACCCGGCATCTCTGTCTGTTCCCTGCCCGCGTGTAGTTGAGGGTCTGCCCCGAAAGTGTCATCGTGTGTCCCGTTGTGAAACAGGTTACATAGCCGTCCTGGGAGTAAGTAAGCAAACACTTCCTTGAACTTTGTGGAGTTTTTTTCATTGTGACTGGTCTTCGATTAACTTAAAAATACAGTCTTGAAAGTACATTTTGTAAGTATAATACTGAAGGTATTTAGCAACTTATTTTTAATTTTGAGCTGCAGAAAACTATTTAGTTGGCTTGAATTCAGCAGTACTAAGAGCATCTGCCATGTTTGGTTTACCCAGCGTTTTTCTCCATGAGATCTCTGTTCGTCCCGGGTCACTTCCATGTCACTAGCTCAGCTGTCTCTTTGAAGCGCTGCCATGTCTTCCAGGAGGCGGAGCGCCCTGTGGACAGGCGGGTGCGCTGGAGGCCCGGGGGGAATGAGAGATGTGTCGTAGCCCACGAAGGCAGCCTCCGTGGGCTGGCTACTGGGAAGAACTGCCACCCTTGTATGGTTTTGTTTTTTTAAGCTCTTAGTAGTAGCAGTGAGGGATGTTAGAGTTTATGACTTAAACTTCAGAGTCATCCCTACATGCACATAGAGCATCTTGGAAAGGTTATTTTCTCCCTATAAAGGAATAAATGGTTAGGTTGCCGCCCTGAGTCTGCAGGCCTTGGTGGTTGGAAGTGAGTTAGGGACAGTAGTGGCAAGGATGCTACTCCCTTGAGTTGTCACAAAGGCTCGTCACGAATGCTCTCGGTGCCTGTCCTGCGTGGGAAGGACATGACGAGCCGCTCTTCTCTGTGCGTCTTTCAGACCAGGAGACACTGGCCCGCAGACTCCACTCAGAGGCCATCGCGCTCTGCTCTGCATTTCGTTCTGTCGCTGCGCCTCATTAGTTCCACGGAGTGAGGGAAAGCATTGCCTTTTCTATTTCCTGCTTCGGTCTCTGAAGTTGGACGTGTAAGTCGTGGTCCTCAAACCTCGGCCTTGGACTCTTCTGCAGGGTTCCTGGATCCCGGACTGCTGGGTCTCCCAGTACTTTCTGACTCAGGAGGCCTGGGGCGGAGCCGAGGCTGTAGGAAGTTCCAGGTGTGCTGGTGATGCTGATCCAGTCACTGCCCTTCGAGAGTCACTGCTGCAAAAACACTAACTTTAAGTAAAACCAGCAAATGGTCATATTCAGTTTATTTGAGGAAAAGATACACAATATTCACTACTGTTCAGACTGCACTTTTGTATTGTTTCTCTCTCTGTGGGTGTTGGTCGTAAATTAAGTGACTCACAGGGAATACTATCTTAAAATGCTGTATTTCTCTAGTAAAGAATCACCGCCATTGGCGTCCCGTGACTCCTCACACACCCGTGTCACTGCTGCCAGACAGAAAGCCGCTTCTGGGTAGAGGAAAAGACTTGGCGTTCCTTTGCTTGATGTTTCAAGCAGAGATGGGTGTGTTTGCTCTTGTTTTAGTTTCTGTGTCTGTTCTTTACAAGGATAATTGTTACCCTACTCGCTGAGCACTGAGACCTGCCCGGCCAGTGTAGGCCGGCGCTGCTGTAGGGCCCACACGAGGGCTGCACCTGGCTTATTTGCATCGGGTTTAAGTTGGGGGGTTTCAGAAGAGTCCAGGGGCTGCAGGTGAGCTCCGGACAGCCACGGGAGGAGCGTCACCCTCACCCAGGGCTGCAGGGGAAAGGGGTGGGTTTCCTTACCTGCTGCAGTTTCCGCTCCAGAGGTCGGGCCAGAGTGCTGAAGTTTAGGTTTGTTCTGTGTGTGTGTTTGTCTCCAGGTGTTGTTTGTTTTGTTTTAGGCAAATCTTCTTACAGTTCGATGATTCTTAAAAAAATTTCCTTAACTTAAAATGCATACAAATTGGACTTTTCCCCCCAAGAGGGGAAGAGCTCCGTTTCTTCCTTTCGGTTGTAGAATGTCATGACGCGTCTTAGCCCACTTGGCCACTCTCGGAGAATTGTGGCAGGTTTCATGTTTCTTTACTTTTATGTGTTAGAAGATGGTATGATTCCCTTCTGTTAAAAAATAACTTTTTTTAAGAAGGTAGTTTGAACTGTTTGCATATTTGATTTTTGTTTGCACTGTCAAGCTTCACTTGATCCAGTTTCATGAAATAGTTAGAAACATCACAAATACAGGAACATTTACATGGACTGGTTACTGTACGTGAGCATTGAGTGCAGTGATGTAAACCGTAGGTGGTTTTTACTCATCAGTCTTATCGCTTGGTCTGCACTAATTCATGCTGATCAGCTGTAGCAATTCAGACACAGCAGGTAAGAGTCAGTGCGTGTACGCACCCCTCCTTCTTGCTTCTGGCTGGTGAACCCCCTGCAGGACAACTGTGCACAGCCGCACCTGGAGTCCTGTCCGTCAGTAAGAAGAAACAGACTGCTGATCCATTCAACGTGGATGGACCTTAAGGGCGTTTTGCTGAGTGCAGTATGCCAGCCCCAGTGGTCACGTGTGCCGTCTGCTTCCATTTGTGTGACGTCTCAGAATGACGGAATTGTGGGAACGGCTGACATTAGTGATTGCCAAGGCTGAGGAGGAGCACGGAGAGGAGTGGGCATGCCTGTCACGGGGTTGCAGGGGAGACGTCTTCAAGGTGAAATGGTTCTGTGTTTTGATTGTAGAGGTGGCTCTGTGAATGTACACATGTGGCAGTAGAAGGACATGGCACTGTACACACGGGGCGTACCAACGTCAGTTCCCAGGATTTGGACAAAGACTGTAGTTACACGGCGTGTCACCAGTGGGGGGAGCTGGGTCAGGGGTGCCTGGGACCTGTCGTTACCAGTTCCTGCCCATTTCTGACTGTTTCAGGATAGAAAGTTACACACGAGAGAGGGGTGTTGTGATTGCCGTCGGTCCCAGAGAGCCACGTAGTTTCTTTACAGCGAGGGGAGCCGTGATGTGGGAACCTGCCTTTGGGAGCGAGCGCCACTGTGCCGAGATCGTGTTAAGACACAGTAAGAACATCGGTCGGTTTAGAGAACGTCGTCAGTCGAGTGGGGGAATGCGTTTTAAGTCTCACACAGAAGAACTCTGGGACGCTCGTCACCCTTGTGCTCCACACACGTTTCTGACGACAGAGAAAGAGAGAAGTCAGTCACCAGCATCAGAGACAAAACTGAGCAGTTGGAAATGCATGGGAGTGATCAGAGCGGCATATGGTTTTAAAAAAACAAAGCCAGTTCTTCGTGGGGTTGAGAAATGGAAATCAGAGGAGGGACTCCGTGATGGCCACAGATGTCTAGGCCAGCACGGGTTCTCCCACTCCGCTAGTGCTCACACTCTGTAATTACTTACTTGGGTGATCGTCCAGTGGTTCTCTCTCCTGTTCCATTGTGAGCATCTGTGGCTCAGCAGCTGTGTCCCCCACGTCCCCACCGAGGAAGCGCTCGCTGAGTGTGTCAGTGCCTGGCTTGGTGACTAGGGGAAACTGGAATGAAGGCAGGCAGTCACGGAAGTGCAGGTGAGAGGATCGGATAAGCGAGCCTGGCGGGGTGGTGAAGTGGTAAGACTCCAGCAGAGCCTCACGACGTGGACGCTGTCACAGCTGAGCTTTGGGACTGGACTCTGTAAAGGTGATGAGCTTATGGTTGCCGGAGTGTGAGATGGAGCAGCCGAGGAGCCGTGCCTGTGGCTGCAGAAATACAAGGGCGCACGGGCCAAAGGGGGAATCAGAAGCTGCGCCATTTCACCCTTGCTGCCTCCCGGTGTGGGGCTTTCTCCACCAACCATGCTTCACGGCAGACTGGATGGACGGACTCGGTGCCGACTCCCCCCCACGGCCTCCTGAGGGCTCGTCCAGAGCTCAGTGGTCACTGCAGACACGCTTCCACGAGTGGGCGCTGTGGTGGCCAAGGGTCGTGGACTGGGCTTTGTGCCCCAAGTCTGTTGTGCAACTTATTTTAATTGTGCAATTTAAATAATTATTCTATAAACCAAGGAAAGAAAGACTATGTTTCTGTGAAAACTTAACTTCAATGCTTTGAAAAGATTTGATAAAGGATGATGACTAAAAATGCTGTTGAGTTAGACTGGAATAGAAGAGCTGTAAAATTTTAGGGATCAATTATTCTACAAGAAAAAAGAATGAAAAAGATTATCACTCAGATAGCTTTATGTGTCTTTTAAATTCTTGTCTTATTTTTAAAGCTCTTTTCAATCTGTGGGTCATGAGGTCAACTTAGTAGGTTGAAAACACTTAAAAATGTATTAGAACATAGCAGAGTGCATTACGTCTAGGAAGTAGCATTGTTTCCTGAAATTTCCCCGAATTTGTTTATGTTTATTCTGTACATAGTATACAGTGTCAAGTGTGGGGACGTGAAAAGCTTGAAAGACAAAGCTAAAGAAATTGAATCCGGAAATGTCAGAGTGTGTGTTAAGGGTGTGATTTTTATCCAAGGAAGAGGAGAAGATGCAATTAGTGGGGCTAAACCGAAAACAGAGGTGCTGTCTGACATTAGAAAATTGGGGAATGAGTGTGTATTTATGAACTTTGCATTAAAATGAGATGTTGAAGATGTACATAGTGGTTTTATGGCATTTATTTTAAATTGACCTTTTTTTTGCCAGTGGTTCTACTATTTTATTTTTATTTTTTTAATTACTTTATTGTTGTTTAGTTACAGTTGTCTGCATCCTCTCTCCACCCGCCCCGCCTCCAAACTCACCTCCGTCCCCTGCCTCCATCCTCCCTCTTGGTTCTGTCCATGTGTCCTCTATAGTAGTTCCTGAAAACCCTTCTCTCCATAGTCCCCTCCCCCCTCCCCTCTGGCTATTGTTAGACTGTTCTTAATTTCAATGTCTCTGGTTATGTTTTGCTTGCTTTCTGCTTTTGTTGATTTAAGTTGACCTTTCTGATTGATGACCCAACTACAGATGTGCATCATGGGCTAAGAGTTGTGACATATTTTATTTTCCTCTCCTGCCTCCTTGTTTTGTCCCAGTCCTCTATCCCCACCCCTCTTTTCTCTGCCACTTAATAAGTGACCTAAAAAGTATGGTCTAGGCCTCGGTTTACTTTTTATGAAATAAGATTATAAGAGCATTATTGCTCTGTTTCCCAGTGGAAACAACCATTACATCACGTATCAACTCCTAAAGTAGATGTAAAATGAAAGCAGTTGTAGATTAATTCATACTGAAGTGTAAATGACTGACAATCCCACGAACCTCCAGATTTTTTTTAAGGGTGCCCTTTTAGGTCCTGTTTTATTCTGATATTTCAAACAGAGACCACATGTGGTGAACATTTGAGACTGTGAGTAAAGCTGTCTGTCTGTCAGCTCCCTTCCTCTGGGCCATGCTGTGCGGTGGCTGGGGGCCTGGGCAGTCTGGTGGGATTTAAAGCTGCCCTCTGGAATATGCAGCGTGCCTAGATGAAGTGCGGCAGAAAGGGCATTTTCTTGGCCTTTGCATTGTACCGGAGTGAGGCTTCCTGTCGCCCTGGCTCGCTGCATGTCAGGGCTGCTTCCTCCTTTTGCCCCATCCCTGCTCCTGGAGTGAAGAGGGTGAGTTTTGCAGTAGAGCACAGGGCTCCTTCTCTGGACACTAGCCCCCAGAGAGCAGCAGGCCTCCTGCTGTGCAGAGCGCCCCTCCCCACATGGGACCCTGGGAGAGCAGGCGGTCATCCCACTGCTCAGGCCCAGCCCTGCCCAGCGCCGGTCTGCAGACCTCCTGCACTGGTGCTGGCTGTCTGGTGGTGCTTCAGGACAGACGGCATTCAGAGCGTCCCTGCAGAAGTCATGGAAAGGTGGCTGGGAGGGGCACAGGTGCTCTGCACATGCAGCCAGTGTGTGTAAAACGCTGTGAGGCAGACAGGGAGGGGGAGAAACACTGACTGGCGTCTCCCGTGTTCCAGTCACATTCGTCGTTTTGCCCATCTTTCCCCACTGTGGGCCGAGCTTGTGTAGCCCGGTGCTTCTGCCTTGACCTCCTTGGAGACTGGTCTGCTCAGTAGTCCAGCCTTGCCTGTTCTAATCCAGCGTTAGGAACTGTGATTGGACACAGCGGCTGCTCTTGGAAGGTGTCACGTGTCTGTCTCATGCCTTCAGGTCTCCCTGGCACAGCCTCCCTGAGAAGCCAGAGTGCACTTGTCCTTAGGGCCACTTTGTGAGAAAGACGCCGTCGTGGTGCAGATGAGGTCGAGGGTGAGAGGGGGAGGAACCGGGGTCTCTGGGTCCCAGACGGCCGCGCTGTGTCCCCCTCACCCTCTCCCCGCAGGCTCTCTGTAACTCTGCACCAGAGAACCAGCAGTGCGGGCAGAGCGCTGGTCTGGAAGTTGAGATGCTTGGTTCTCTTCCTTGCTGTTTTTGACTTGCAAGGAAATCTTTTTTAAATCCTTTATAAAAGTCTTGTCTTTCATTTTCTCACATGCATGTCAAGTTCAATTTCAACCTTACTGTTGGCAAAAGTGACATATTTTTAGAAATCAGACACTTGGCTTGCTCAAAGACTGGTTCAAAATCAAAGCAGTTATTAATGGGATAATACTCCTGGGAATGTGCCTCAGTCTGCTGCGTGCGTCTGTGTATCTGCACATACTTGACTTTTAAACACAAATCCTTGTCACCAATTGTTGGTCTCCTCGCCACACGCCACACTGAAAACAGGCTATTTTAGTCTTGCCTCATTTGAAGCCCCTGCCCCCATGCCTACCAAGGCCCTTAACCTACAACTTGTTCATCATGTATAAGAGCCAAAAGAGCACAGATTTTCCTGTCAGCCAGGTCTGGCTTTACAATCCGACGTGCATTACTTGCGTGACATTGGGTAGAGTGCTCCAGCTCCCTGTGGCTCAGTGTCCTTATTTTTTTCCTTTTTATCCTCACCCAAGGATACTTTCCCTGAAGGATATGTCCATTGATCTTAGAGAGGGAGGAGGGCGGGGGATGGGGAGAGACAGACGTCAACGTGAGAAACATGGATCTGTTTCCTTCTGTACACGCCCCAACCGGGGATCAAACCCACAGCCTAGGCATGTGCCTTGACTGAGGATCAAACCCGCAACCATTAGGTGCATAGGATGACGCGCTGACTGAGCCACACCTGCCAGGGCGCAATTTCCTTATTTTTAAAAGAGGGAATAATGTCTGCTTCATGTGGTTTTATAAATCCTCTGAACCACCCGTAATGATTCAAGTGGAATGTGTCATATTGTGATTGGTGTTTTACCTTGTAAATTCAGTTTAAATTGAATAGATGTATTTTTTAGTAGGGTTTTATAAATACACACATATATAGTCATCTTTGTTAAGTAGAATTTACTTGAAATACTAGATAATCCACAACTTACATGGCCCACTTTCTGATGACCGTTGTAAGTAACCGCCTGTCTTGCACTGTAGACTGAGTGATGGGAAGGTCCCCGCACACTGCGTGGCAGTTCAGCTAGCCTGGTCTGTCGGTGCTTGTGGACTAAGAAGAGCGGTGCCCTTGACTGCGCTCTCCTGAGGCAGTTTCGTGGGTCCTGCCCTGCCTCGGGGCCTGGGCCTGGCCTTGTGGTGAGGAGCGCCTTCCCCTGCGGTGCTGTCAGATTTGGACAGGTCACCATCAGTGGGCAAGCGCCGCCCGCATCCTCTGCTCTGCTTCCACCTTGCTCATTGTTTCCTTGGGATTATTTGGGTTGTGTAGAGAGGTTTTTGCAAATCCCCTTATTACTGAAGTCATTGTTGCCAGCAGGAATGAGATGAAAGGTGCTTAAGTCTGTGGAGTTGTCTCTAATTTGTACATGTCATTTCAGTGGCGTTTTAACAGGACTCTGTCTCCGGCCCCCCCCCCCCCCCCCCCCCCCCCCCCCCCCCCCCCCC
>PVJI01019801.1:0-30282 GCA_004026765.1 Micronycteris hirsuta
TCAGGGCACATGCCTGGGTTGCGGGCCAGGTCCCCAGTGAGGGTCCCATAGTGTGATTTCATTGGTATGAATATGCACAACAGGTAAATTTAGACAAAAAGCTGTAGCTGGCAGGGTGTGGAGAAGGGTGCATGGAGAGGGGCTGCTTAATGGGAACGGGGCTTCCTTGGGGGTGAAGAAATGCCTTGGAACAGGAGAGAAGAGATGAGAGCACACTGTGCAGGCACTAGATGCCACTGAATTGCACACTTTCAAATGGTTAAGGGTTACTTCCATGGTCTTGAATTTTACCTCAATAAAAATATCTCTATCTCAATAGAGAAGAAAAACATATAAAGCTAACCCAGTCCTGGCTTTGGATAAGCATTTGAGAAATAAAGCCCTGCTATGAGGCAGAACTGATCCCTAGGCAAGCGAACCCTCTAGGTCCTAGAACCCTGCTAGGCTGCTGTTCTGAATGTTGCATGTCAATTGCTCTGGCGGTAACCACCAAGACGTGCTCTGGGGATGCCCTCCCTCTGTCCATGTGAACGGGACCAAGGTGAATGGATCCTGCAGTGGTGGGAAGCAGGTCTCCGGCATTAACACAGCACTGCAAACATGGTGTGGGTGAAATCATCTTGCCTGGCCTGCTGGGTGTTGAAGAACCAAATGGAGCCAAAATGGAAATAATTTAAGCACTTTGATTCCTTATCAAAATCAGAGCCACTGTAAGAGCCACCTGCTAAAAGCATTTCACCCCTGGTGTAGGGACTAGGCAAATCTCCAGCTTTCAGTTCTCTTAATTCCTTCCTGGACTGAGGAGGGTACTACAGATGAAATGTTTATGTTCCCTGTCCCCAAATTCATACATTAAATGTGATGGTATGAGTAGGTGGGGCCCTTAGGAGGTCATTAGATCATGCAGGTGGAACCCTCAGAAGTGAGATTAATGCCCTTAATAAAGACTGCAGAGAGCTCCCTCACTTCTCCAGCCATGTAAAGACACAGTTACAAGACAGTCCATGAACCACGAAGACTTCACTAGACACTGAATCTGCCGGTGCCTTAATCTTGGATTTCCAGCTTTCAGACTGGGAGAAATAAATTCCTGTCGTTTATAAACCACCCCATCTATGGTCTTCTGCTATAGTAGCCCAAACAGACTAAGACAAAGGGCTATAACCACAGGAAGAAAAATACTGAGTTAAGGAGAAACTGGTTTGTTCCTTCCTCTGCTCATTATTGCCAGCTTCTCAAATTTCTCCCTGGGACCAGGATTATTGGTTGAAAGGGAATTGTTTCACTCTTCAGCCCTGGGGACTACCAGGAGAGAGCCAGCAGGTGGAACTACAATGAGAGAAGCTCTAGATGAGAATGGTCAGCACTATGACAACCCAGATCTTTAAAATAGGGCCACACAAACTATTTCAGATGCCTTTCCCTTTTTAAGAAAGAGAATACGAGTGGAATGTAATATAGTTGGAAGCTTACAAATAACTGTAGGGGGAAAGGAATGGACTTTCTAAGCAGACAGTCTTATATTGAAATTCTTTATTTATTAATGGGGCAAGATTTTCATCTCTCTGCTTCTGGATTTACACGCACACAGATCCATCTATATTATATGTACTAGAGACAGACAGACAGACAGAGAATTTTGTTTTAAAAAATGAGATCCTGTTACATACGTTTTTCTGGATCTCATTTTCCCCTCAGTAATCCCTCTAAGACAACTGTTATTAATCTAATTTATTCCTTTTTAATGGCACCATAACATTTCATAGTAGATGAACAATAATTTATTCAACCATTCCACTCACAGGCCTTCACTTCGTGTCCAGTTTTTTTTTCTTTTCCTCTTTTTCTTTTTCTCTTTTTGCATATGTCTTTGTATGCTGGTGTTTTTATTTTGATTGGATAGAGTCCCAGGAGTCAGACTGTTGGGTCAAAGTATATGACTATTTTAAATTTTAACAGATATTATGTAATTGCTTTCCCAAAAGGCTGGAAGACTCAACAGTTCCACCAGCGGCATTTAAGGTGACTGTTCTCTGCATGAAATTCAAAGGCCTTTTAATAGTCCAGTGCATTCAATGTGACCACGCTGTTTTTGTTTCTGTTGTTCCAGAAAGGAGTGATTGACTACGAATGGTGTGCCCACCTTTGCTGACATCTAAGAATCAAAAAATATGGTACAGGGAAAGCGCCCAGCCCAGCCTACGCCCATCACAGCGTTCTCAGTGCGCTGCCAGTTTTCAGTAATGGCACCTGTTCCCATTGCTTTGTATCGGATCTGAAATTCTCAAGCCTTTCCCAGGAAGCAGGAAAGCAAGAATGCGAATCGAACTGCAGCCTCAGGAACAAATCATCTGAACCAGGAAATGAGCAGGCGATTGAGACCAAGACTCCAAATAACTACATTTATTCTTCAGTTGGATGACTTCGAAGGTTTACAAAACATGATTAAATCATTTACACTTCAGTCTTTGTGGATTAACAGCCGCCACATTCTGCAGCTATTGATTGAACAACAGGCTTCCAAGTGCCAAGCAGTGTGGTAAGCACTGGGCATCCAGCATTTAGCAGTGAAGACAACGCACGGGATCTCCGTGGTCATGGCACGTTCGGGAAGACAGAATCAAATCATTGCCCTTGGGTGAGCCCGTAACATTTGGTTTGACCCTGTTAGGACTCGTCTTCTCAAGGGCCTGCAAAAACATGCCTGTAACAAAATGAATTAATCTCTGGACAATATTTAGCTAAGAAGGCATTAGGGTCAGCAAACTGACCTGTGTTCTGTTTCTAAAAGACTTGGAGGGACAGCACCCTCTCTTGGTCCTTCGGCTTTATATCATTGGAAACAGGGACTGTCCCCAGTAGACCTTTCCTCCCCAGCTTTATTTAGGTGTAATTGACCAATAAAATTGTGAAGATGTTTAAAGTATACATTGTGGTAATTTGGCATATGTATTGTGAAAGTCTCCCCCCATCTAGTTAATGAACACATCCATCACTTCATATATTTACCTTTTTTTGCATGTGAGAACATCTAAGTTCTACTCTCAGTAAACTTCAATTACACAGAGCAGTGTTATTGACTATAGCCATCCCATTTTACATCACACCCTCAGACCTCATTTATCTTATAACTGATAGTTTGTACCTTTTCATTTTCTAAACCAACTTCTCCCTGTTTTCCTCATCCTCCAGACCCTGGCAACCAACCACTTTTCTACTGTTTCTGTGAGTTGGACTTTCTTTTTTTTTTTTTCTCTTGTTTTGCTTCTGCATAAAAGCGATAACCATGCAGTGTTTGTCTTTCTCCGACTTATTTCACTTAGCATAATGCCCTCAAGGTCCACCCATGTTGTTGCAAGTAACAAATGGCAGGATTTCCTTCTTTCTCATGGCTGATAACATTCCACTGTATCTACAACCCACGTCTTTATCCGCTGATTTGTTGGTGGACTGGTAGGTTGTTTCTGTATCTTGGCTACTGTGAATGTTGCTGCAATGAACACAGGAGTGCAGACATCTCCTTTCTTTTGCACATGTACCCAGAAGAGGGATAGCTGGATCATGTGATAATTCTGTTTTTACCAGAAGACCTCAAGTCACCTGAAGGCACGGACTAGATACATCCTAATCAAAGTGCTCCCGTGCTCCTAAGCGCTTAGCACAATACCTGGCATGAAGGAGGCCTTCAGTAAATATGGATTGAATGGATGGGTGAATGAATGGATGGATGGATAAGCAGATGAATGAATGCTTTACTTCTTTGTGAATTTAAAATGAACACAATAATTACTGTCATGCACTGTGGTCATTTTCCAATGTGGATCTTAGGGAATCCAGACACAATTAGGGAATCCATCTTGTAATGTAGCTGCTGTTCATGTGTTATTCATGTAAATATGCTCCTGGAAAGCCCTCATCGGGTGCATCCTGAACTGCTGTGTCCTTGCTCAGTCCTTACCAGCTCTAGCCCTGGAGTGAGTCCTCAACCTGTTTTCCCACTTCAGAGGGGGATGGCGACTCCTGTTCTTTGCCTTCTTGTGAAGGGTAGGTTAGAAAAGTAAGGAGAAGTATAAACTGGAGAGTGCTATACAGATTGAAGAGTCATTGTTATTCCTTCTCCCAAACCCATGATCACTGAACCTCTTTGAACCCAAATGAAGTGAGAGTGGGCAGTGCTGATGCCGATGTACTTAAATTCCTAAGACCCCAGGCTTAACAACCCTGTTATTTCCTACCTAGCACATCGTCTGCACTCAGAAGACCTTCTTTCTTTCTTATCTATAACCAATTGCTAATGTTTTATCCCTTACAGATATCTGACTAGCTCTGTCCTCCCAACCCACAGCCACTGATTTAGACCCCAGCCCATGTGAACCCATGATCAGATGACTTCAAAGCCCTCCTGGTTGGTCTTACCGCCCAGGGCCCCTGCCCTTCCACCCAGTCTGCAAACACCGTCAGACAGTCATCCTAAAATGGTATTCTCTGTCCCTTGTCCTGCAGTGGCTCCATACAGCCTGTCATTTTTAATCTCTCCAGCCTAGTGACCCTGCTCAACCAACCATATACTTCACGCACTTCTCCACTGCAGCCAAGTTCGTGCATGCCTCTGACGACCTACACACGCGCATGCTGTCGCCTCCGTTCTTTTCCTGAGGCTGGTCCACCCACTTGAACTTTTCCTTTTCTATGGTTGTTTCAATACCACTCAGATAAAGCCTGCTTTATGTCCTTGTCTATCAGTATCCCCATCAACACCATTACCCCCATTTACTGAGAGCACCAGGCTCTGTGCAAGGGCTTTCACACATTATCTCACTGAATCTTCTTCATTACCCATGAGCCACGTCTTTTTATTATCTCTACTTCATAAATAAGAAGACCGGAATTCAGAAAGGTTAAGTAATCAGCCCAAAGTAACACAGCTAATACATAGTAAAGCCAGGATTCAAATGCAGGCAGAGCTCCCACTCGGAAAAACTAGACTATTCTGCCCCTCTGTTGTCCACGAAGTCTTTCTTGATCACCCAGGGGATGCCTTTCTCTGTGAAGCTACAAGTTTTCTTCAAAACTGAAAGGGTCTTCCCACTGCATTTCTGTAAATGTCTTTAAGCTCCCACTCACCCTGAAGGTACTTTGACATTCGTTGTAAGATGTAATCCTCAAGTTTACAAGGGATGTGTGTGTGATGGGAAAGGAAATTAATGAGCCAGAGAATAAAATTAGTACTAAGAAACATGGAAAACTGTCCAAATGACTCTATCTGTCTATATAAATGGCAACCTCAATGAATCCCAGAAAATAAGAAAAGGATTAAGTCCCCTATGCTGGGTCCAAGTTCTAGCTCTGTCACTTATTAGCAGAGTAACATTGACTTAACCTCCTGAGCCTCGGTTTCCTCACCTGTAAAACAGAGCAGTAAATGATTCCATTGCACCTCACATCACAGCATGTTTTATAAGGAGTAAATCAGAGGACATTGCAAACCTATGCACTGAGCAGGCACACGGGAAGTGCCCACTGCATGTTATTTCTTAGAATCAGTCTCTTCTACTTCCCTTGGAATTATTGTTGTTGCTCCTTTAACAGACCTTGTCTATAGAGATATTTTCTCTAAAAAATACTTATTATTAACAAATGTGACTCTAATCTAGGAATCTGGTCCTTAGCTGCCTTTCCCAGACCCTGCAGGAAATGAGGAGTTGAGCCATCTCATATCCAGCCTCCTGTGGACTTACACTGGGCCCTGAAACACAATCACTGCCTACTCTTGTCTCCCTAACTCTTTCAGAACTGAGGAAGCATTTCTGATCGATTTGCAGTTCCAAGATCAAATGGGCTGTTTCATATCTCTCTTCATAGGTGCTATTCCCTCTGCCTGGAACGCGGTTCCCCCAACCAGTGAGGAAATATGATTCATCTTTTCCATCTACTTCAAGGCTCACGTCCTCTCGCAGCCCCAGAACCCTCCCTCAGTGCTACCACTTGGACCTAGTGCGAGTCCATGTTATTATATGAATTATACCTGTACATTAAAGATTTCTTTCTTATTCCACTTTAAAAAATAATTTAATAACGTTTTTTATTGTGGCAAAATGCATGTAACATAAAATTTGTCATCTTAGCCATTTCTAAGTGTCTAGTTCAATGGCGTGAAGTACGTTGCTATTTTTTAGATGAGGGAACCGAGGTCGAGGGATGTTAGGCGGCTGGCTAAGAAGCAGCAGGAAGAAGACTGGAACCCAGACAGCCTTGAGGGTGGAGTTTGGGTCTTCTTCATCTCTTTACCTCTGAGGCTAGCACACAGTAGGGCCTCAAGCATGCTGAGTAAGTAAAGAGTGAAGGAACACATGGACTACAGGGTAAGCATCCTTGGAGGAGCTTTCTGAGTGATGTTCTGAGAGGCAACACTAAAAGAGCCTCCATCTGGTCTCCAAACTGCAGACTCATCTAGGTAATAGATGATTCACATGAGTGAACCAGACAGACCCCAAGTCCCCTGACGGAGAGCCAAGGCGAAATAAACAGGGGAAAAAAGCTAGTGTGTGGACTTGGACTTCAGGATCTTCGCCTCCCAACCTGGGGCTGGCAGCTTACCTGAAATGCCCTTCTCTCCTCTCCTCACCTGCTGAAACCCACTTAGCCTTCAGGACTAGTGCCAACACTCTTCCTTGCAGGCACACTGGAGTCCCCCAAACAGAGACCATTTCTGCTTCTTGTTTCCCACTTGTACCTTCCCTTCGTGTTTGTTGCATTTTGCTGGTAGTATAAATGATGGTGCTCTTTACATCTGTGTTCCCACACCTCCCCAAATCTGTAAGCTCCTTAAGAGTGGGGATTGTATCTTATTTCATCTTTGATCTCCTCAGCATCTAGCACTGTGCCGGGAACAGGCATTGGCCGGGAACAGTTGGAGTCAGAGAGGGCTAGGGCTCCAGCTCTGCCACTCACTAGCTTTGTGGCCATCGGCAAGTTTCTTAACCTCCCTAAGCCTCGGTTTCCTCAAATGTAAAAGGGGAATAAGGATTCCGTTGACCTGATAGACTTGTTATGGTAATTTAATAAGCTCCCACTCATAACTAAAACTCATTAACTTCTATTATTATTAATAAGTGTTTAATACTTAATCAGAGACCAAGAAGAGGCATCGTGGATTTTTCCTTCAATTAACACATAAGAAGGTAATGCTTGCAAAAATGAAACTTAAAGTTGTGAACAAGCACAGAGAAAAGTAAATAATAATTGGGTTTGTTCAAAGTTCATACTAGATACTGTCTTATTTGTAATCTTCACATTCCTGCTACTACAGTTCCTACAATAAATTACACAGTGAGTTGACTATCCAGGCCCCGTGCAGAGACTACACATCTCCTAAATCTGAACCCAATGCCCAGTCTCCAGAAGACAGCCTTTACCCCTTGTCACACAGTTCACACTCAAGGAAATTCCTCTGACTTATCCCAGACGGGATTGATTAGGAAGGAACTGGGGCTACAGACAAGGATGAGTACAGTGATCACCTCTTGCCCTCTACGGTTATTCTCCATCCAGTAGCCCATGCGACCTTTTAAAAACAAAAACAGTTCAAGTTAGTCTCAAGCTTAACAATCGTCAGCAGCTTCTCCTGCTATCAGAATAAACTGTATACTTTTTTTAAACCACAACCTACAAGGCCCTACCTACGATGGCTCTCCTCTGATTCGCCTTCACTCTCTCCCCGGACTCTCTGAGTTCTAGCCACCCTGGCCATCTGTCTCTTCCTCTAGCACATCAAGACCCTTTGCATTTGCTGCCTGAATCCCTGACATTTAGTTGGCAAAATGTCACCTTCTTAGAGAAGCATTTCCTGACCACTGGATGGGAAATATCCCTCCCCTATTAATTTCCACATAACACTTATCAGATAAACTACAGTATTTGTTTGCTTATGTGTTGGCTGACACCTTCAATCCCAGCCCACGTCCTGCTTTTCCCTGAACAGTGGACGCTCAGACAGCAGCCCTGTCTGTCTTGCCCCACACTGTATCTGCAGCCCCTAGAACACTGCCTGGCACTTATAAAGCACCAGATGAATAAATGACGGGGATTGGGGAGCAGATTACAGTTATTTTTTACTTTTTGATTTTATATTTCTGGTGAATTTGAATTTTTTAAATAAAGTGCATGCAGTCATTCAGTAATAAGAAAAAAGAAAACTGCCAAAACAAAACAAAACTTAAGTAATAAAATTAGCATATTTAATCAAACCGATGACAGTAACACAAAACCTTTTCCAAGAATCTACACTATAGATTGCTAGAAATTCATATCCACACTGTTTATTAAGCCTGAAACATTAGCCAATTTAATGATCTGCTTGCAAATTAGAACACAACCATGGGCTTTTAGGTAATAGTTGTATCTCCTGGTCTCATATAGTAAGATTGCTGTTGGAGCTTTCCTCTTTATTCCAATCTCCTACTCACAGCACATTTATTCCCACCTCTCTGCTCTTGCCAATGCTGAGGACTGTCATGGAATTTCCCCCCCACTTCCCCTGTCCAAAGTCTTGAGCACCCTTTAAACCACAATCAAATCTATGAAGAAATTACCACAACCAGCTGCGCTTTTAAAGAGCTCTGTGCTTTGTCAGAAAGCGCCCTGTCTTTGTGTCCCTCAATTAATTGCAGTTGGTTGGAAGCAATATTTTTATATATCTAACCACACTGAAAGGTCGCTGTACATTTCACAACTGAGTAAAAAAAATCACTGCTAGTGGAGAAATGCGGTCAAAGGCAGATGGGAGCAATTGCTTAGAATCTTTCTCAAACAAGAAAACACCAGGTGGTTTCCAAGGGTTCAAAAACCATTTCCCACACTTTCCCATGGGGGAAGATGATATATATAATGATTTTTATATACATATATAATCATTACCTGGATTTTACCAAAAGAAAAAGGGATGCAAGGAAAAACTGACTGCTGAGCTTAGAATAATCACCTCCGGTGCTATTGGGCACCATTCGCATATGTCCCATTAGGACAACCATGCAGCACTGATTGAGTGCTTACAGTATGCCAGGTACTGAGTAAATTCATTGCATACAGTATTTCATTGAACCCTCCCAGCCTCCCAAAGTGGTTATTATTATTATTATTATTATTATCCTATTGAAAGAGATCGTTGAGAGGACGTGACCGCCTGTTTTGTCCCTTGAGCTGGACAGAGGCTCCTCACGCGCTCCTCACGCCCTCCTCCGCCCCTGGAGTTGCACTCTGCCCATCGTTCCCGTAGCCCACGAGCAATCACAAGCAGGTAGCCTTGAGAGAGTAAGGCATTGCTAAGACCATCTGGACAATACATGTGACTGAGCCCCAGTAAGGCCTCTATGTAAACTTTAAGATTCTGGTGGGTGGGCATGGAGCTCTGTTCCTCCTGTGGCGCCCAAGAAAGCCTTGTAGATAAGTTGTCTGGCTCATTAACCCTGGCACCTATCTATCTGGAGTGGCCAGCTTTGTCTTCAGCCTCTCCTTGCCTTCTGTATACTGGGGTCAGGAAGCTCCCAAGGTTTTGAACCAAAATAGTCCCATTTTACAGATGAGGCACAGAGAGGTTCAGCAATTTTCCCAGAGTGACAAAGCAACAAAGTGTTAGAGCTAGTCTGGAGCCATTTTGCCTGACTTCGAAACTCCCATTCTTTACAACTCTACTATACGTTTCTTCTATCTAAAAACTATAGTTAACATTCAAGGTAGCAATTAATACAACCTTAACGAAAAATGACCAGTTCTAGAATATCTCCCCCTTTTAAATTCTTTTTAAGTAACACAAACTCAGTGTTCAACACAACATGTTTAAAATCGTGTAGAAGTTAAACAGAGCCTGTCTTCTTTTTAACAGGTCTCTCGCTTTCTCCAGCATGTCATGCATTGCAACGTTGACTTGACAATTGTTACTCCACAGAATTGATAGTACTAATTTTCACACTTCATTAACAAATAAATGGAGGCCCCAGATGTTACAGGGTGGACGTGCAATTCCCCTGGGAATTGAGAGGGAATTCCAGTTACGACTATCAAAAAATGCCAAGCTGTAGACAAGAACTTAGAGATCAAAATATGCTAAAGGTAACAGTCCCAGATTTAAAAATCAGAAGTGGGACTCTAGGCCAGTGCTTTAAGAAGATTTCAAGTTTGAATAGGCAAAACTAGATCAGAAACTACGGTCTTACATTTGAATAGAATGCCAGAGTCAGAGTCTCCCACGGTTTGGCATGCAGAGAACGAGAATGCCTTTCTGCCAGGCTTTTAAACAGTTGGCAGCCTAAGACTTAGAAGTACAAAAATTTCAGGAGCTCAAATGCTATAAATTGGGTGTTCACTGCAATTTTTCTACATGTTTGAAAATTTTCCTAATACGATGGTGAGAAAATAAAAGGGGGACTTATTGGGGAGTTATTAGGAAACTGACAAACATTGCAGTTTTAGTCCAGGTTGTTGCTTTATGTAATTTCTTGTAAAGAATAAAAGCAGGTTCCTTCTACAGAAGCAGTAATAAAATAATCAAAGCAGCTAATATGTATTGAGCACTTATCTTGAGCTCTGCATATATTGTCCTACTGAATATTCACAATTAAGCTATGAGGTAGGTAATTACTATTGTCGCCATTTCAGAGAATGGAGACAGAGTGAGGTTTAGAAATATGCCAAAGTCTTCATATAGCCAGTAAGGGACGGAGCAAGGATTCAAACCTAGGGCTTATTTGAATACAGCTCCTGTTCTGCACATTCTTTCAAGGCCACTATGAGCTCCAGAGACCACCAGGGCGGCCACACACTTATAAAATGACTAAATGTGTTCTGGAACTCTCTCAAGAGATTTTGAAAGCTTCCTGAAAACTTGAAAGTACTAAATAAACCTTCATGTTAAAAACAGAAAGGGGCTTTGGGGTCCAACAAACAGGGGTTCAAATCCTGGCTTTGCCACTTAAATCCCGTCACCTAGCGAGTCCTAGTTTTTCACCTCTGGAGGCTGTGGGGATTGGATGAGATGGTGCATTTGAAGTTCTTACACAGCACCTGGTACATGGCAACCCATCTATAAAAGGCAGCCATTTGGGTATTATTTTGAGCTTGTAGGAAGCAGAGACCCTCAGATCTGCTGTAATGCCAAAGTACCAAAGCCAAAGGGTTTGGAAAGGATAAAACATGAGGAAAGACCAAGATTTTAAAAGGAGACAAAAAAGGAAAGAAGGAGAGAGGTTGAGAGCACTATGGGTTCCAGGCGCAAAACTAAGTCAGTTGATTGTGATTTCAACTTGAACCCCTGAGAACTTGAATCCAGCTGAGCCATTCTAGGAAGATTTTCTAAATTTGTAATTACAGGCATGAAGAAAGTGTACACACACACACACACACACACAATCTTCTACCAGGTGAAGGAAGGAAAAGAGCAGATTCACAATAGTTTGGTCCAATGTAGCTCTGATATTGGTGCTGAGCACGGTGACCCAGGACCAAGGCAGGAGCTGAGGGTCCTTGGCTGGAGAAAGGACCTTTCCGGGCCCAGCAGGAGGCACCGTCTAGAGCAAGCACTTGCAAGGGCAGGGACACTGGGAAGCGCCTCGGGTTTGCACAAAGGTCTGGTGACCCTGGGGTCCCTGCAGCTGCCTCCATACTTTAAGGGCAAGAGTTTTTCATTCAACTATTGTGTCATATTCATTAAAAACAAAAATCCTTGGTTTATTTGAATGTGCTGTTGACCCCAAAATACCGGAGAGAGAACGAACAAACACAGGGGGTCGGTTTCAGAACTACCTTCTAGGGTTGTACCCAAACCAAAGACTTCGAGTCAGGGTAGAAAGGGGAGGGTGGGCACAGGGTTAACCTTCCCCTAACCGTTTCCTCCCCACCAGCAATCCAAGAGAAGGCGGGGAAGAAACGCTGGGCATTCCAAGTGTGCCCTAAACCTCCTGCCCGGGAGTAAAGGCACAGCGGAAACCCAGCGGACACTCCCCCCTCTCCAGGGACGTGGGCGCTTTCCAGGATGGTCCAACGGCCCCAGTGTCCTAGCACATCTTGGGCGGAGAACGGACTCTCCTCTCTCTGCTGCAGGAAAGACCCTACTTTCTAGGACCAGCCACGAGCTTATGGATCCGGGACTCCCGAGTCCACCGCAGGCTTTCCGCTCGCTGCCCTGCTATTTCCCGAGCCTCCAGGTGTAGCCCAGCCCAGAGGGTCCCCTTTTGTTCCTGGGAGAGCGCGTCGCAGAGCTGCGCATCCTGCTTCTGCGCTGAAAGCCCCGCTGCGGGGGCGCTTTCCTTGGTCCGCTCCCTACCGTCCCGCGTCCCGCGACCACCGGCTACAGCACACGGATCCCCAACTGTACCCTTCTTCCTCGGAAATACTCACTTCTCCCCAGCCCCTCCGCTTTCCACGCCGTCTCCTCCACTGCTCCATAGCGCCTCAGAGGCTTCTCAGCTTCCAGATGGGTAGATAAAGATTGCTTTAACTCCATCGCTTATCCCCGCGGGCAGGTCAGTGGTTCTCCCCTTACTCCATCCCCGCCGCGGACTGTCGGGAGGGAGGCGGCTCCAGCCAGCAGCGTTTTAAGGGGCCAGGCGCGCGTGACGTTGCTCCATCTCTTCCGCTGCTAGGGCCGTGGAGCGCTGACTGGTACCCAGGAAGCGGGAGGGATGCAGGGCGCGTGCGCAATGGGGCTTGGGGGGCTGGGTAGAGAGAAAAAGAGATGATAACTCTAAGGAACAGCAAAAACAACTAAAATAGAACTGAACCAACGGAAGTAAGAACGAGGCCCCTGCCCATACTGGAGCCTGTGGCAATGTTTTGCATGGGGCTGGCACTGCGTGTAGCTTGTGATATGTCCGCGGGCTGCTTGGTTTTGAGTGGAATTTGTGAGCCCAACTCTATCTGTGGGCGGGCGATGGATCCATCTTTGTGGGGAGTGCACAGAAGCATGAACGTGGCCCCGCGATCTGTGAGTTCTGTGCTTGGCTGAGTGTGTGTGTGTGTGAATCTCTGTCTGTTGCATCTGCGTGTATAATTTGGATATGAAATGGGATAGTCTGTGTGTGGGTGCCCGTGCCAGCTCTGTATGTGTTTGCATGAACTTGAGAGAAACATAGAAATATTTGGGACACAAGTGTAAACAGCTGTTTGGAACACAGGCCTATCACTGCCCAGAAACCCAGGGTTCTGTCTTACAAAGCAGGGCAGCATTAAAACCACAAAGTAAAACCAGAAGCTTGATTGATAAAAAAAAAAAAAAAAAATTAGTAGCATTTATTGAATGACAGCTAGGTACTAAACATTTTCCAATAACTCTGTGAAAGAGGTACTGTTGGTTGGCCTTGTTTTACAGAGGGTGACACTGAGGTGTAAACAGATCGAGTTATTTGCCCAGAGTCTCACACTTACCAACTGGCCTGTCAGCACTTGGAACCAGACTTAGGCTTTTTGCTAGGCTGTTCCCTGGACTAACAGGTATTGTATTTTGTAAGGTGGGGGAGGGTCTATAGAACATGGGATATTTGCTTGTTGTTTTTAAGATGTCATCTGGGCCAATTTTTGGTATCCGCGTGGCTTGTGGATCATGGATTGCGGGGCCACATTCACGCTTCTGTGCACTCTCCACAAAGATGGATCCATCGCCCACCCACAAATAGAGTTGGGCTCACAAATTCCACTCAAAACCTAGCAGCCCACAGACATAATGGCCCAGCTCTTTAAGAAAATGATTTAGCAACTGGTAGCAAGTCTTTAAAAGCTCTTGTTAACAGTGAATTTCTAAATAGGTCCAGAGCACATAAAGATGACAATCTTTTTGGTGCAATTCCCATTGAAATTTCAATAGGAAATAGAATTTATTTTTAAAATCTGACTTCTAGAGTAGCTATAGTCCACTAGAAACAATACAATGGAAAACAACTTTTATTTGAAAACAACTTACCACTTTGTAATTTTGACCTAACCTCTTCCTGGATTGTTTTTGTTAATAAATATCAAAATGTAAAAAATAAAAATAAACTTTGACAAGCTGACTCTAAAATTACGTGGAAGAACAAGGTCTAGGAATGGGAAAGACAATGGCAAAGAAAATAAACAAGGCACTTAACTACCAGATACTAACTTTATTGTATAAAGCCTAAGACATAAGAAAATTAAGATTACCAAAACAGACCCACACATATTTGGAAAGTTTATATATGACAGAGGAAGCATTATAAACCACCACAGAAAGAATAAACTAGTCAATAAATAAATGATGATGAAGTATTTACCTCACTAAATGGAAAACTAAAATAAAAATTACACCCTTATATTTTCTGTTACACACACACACAAATTCCAGAAGGATCAAAGACCTAAACAAGAAAAGCAAAAATTTTTAAATTTTGAAAGATAGTATAGAAGAACTCTTTTATTATTTGAGGTGGAAGTGTATGTTAAAACACAAATCTTAAAGAAAAATATTAATGTTTGACTACATTAAATGTTTTAATGTGGTGAAATTCACATAAGATGAACCATTGTAAAGTGAACGATTTAGTGGTGTTGTACTTTCACAACGTGGTACAGCCACCACCTCTATCTAGTTCCAAACATCTCACCACCAGTAAGGACAGACCCACGCCCAGTAAGCAGTTAACCTCCTTTCCCCATTCCTCCCATCTGCTGGCAACCACCAATCCTTTCCTTCTCTGTGCATTTCCCTCTTCTGGATATTTCAATGAATGGAATCATATAACACGTGACCTTTTGTGTCTGGATTCTTTCACTTAGCACACTGTTTTTTAAAGTTCATCCACACTGTATCATCTTCATTCCTTTTCATGGGTTAATAATGTTCTATTGTGTGAATACCCCACATTTTGTTTGTCCATTCATCCATTGATGGCCATTTGGGTTGTTTCTACCTTTTGGCTACTGTGAATAGTGCTTCTGTGAATATTTGTGTGTAAGTATTGGTTTGGGTGCCTGTTCTACAGGCTGGGTTGTATGGCAAATGCATGTTTAATGTTTTGAGAACCACCGAACTGTTCTCCATCACAGCTGAACCATTTTACACTCCCAGCAGCACAGGGATCCATTTCTCCACATCCTCACTAACGCTTATTGCATTTTGTGTCTATGATTATAGCCACAGCAATAAAAAAGGCCAACACAATGAGTGAATCTTATAGACATAGTACTAAACAAAAGAAGCCAGATGCAGAAGACTACATACTGAATAATCCCCAAAACAGGTGAACTTTAGTAAGTCAGAATAATGGTTACTTTTAAGGGGGTGCTGAATAGGAAACAACATAAGGAGATGCTTATTGAAATGCTAGAAATGTATGATCTGACTGGCCATATATTGGGATATGTGTGTATAGTTACATTATATATATATGGAGAGAGAGATAGGGATAGATATAAGTATTCATTGAGATCGTCACTTAAGATGTATGCCCTTTACTTTATAGAAATTATATCTCAATATAAAACAATTAAATTAAAGGGTGTAACCCTTAATAAAAGGTAGTTGATGAGTTCAGAGATCTTTGTCATTACTCTCTTTACCTTTCTGTATGTTGAAATATTGTGTGATTTTTTTAAAAAAGGAAGTAAAGAAAAAATAGGCAGATTTACTGGATCTAATAATTCTACTCCTGGGAATCTACCCTAAGAAATATTTAAAATACTTACATACAAGGTATTTCTTATAATTTATATAAAATGTGGAAAACTAGGAAAAGTCTGATATCCTGCCAAAGAGAAATGGCTAATTAAATTATGGCGTGCGTGCAGTGTAACACTGCATACTTATTTAAACTGATGTTCACGAAGAGTTGGAAATGCCGTGGGAAAACATTATCACACAATATTAATCGAGGCATAAGAAGAGAAGTAGGATACAAACGATAATATAAAGCATGGACTGTTGATTCTGATGTTTTGTTTAAGATCACCTGTACATTGTAACCTCAGTCATATCCATTACTTCATAGAACAATGGTAAAAATTAAATTAAAAATACTATGATTTCAAATTTGTTATATATTCACATATGCATACATATTCAATAAAAGGAAACACTGACCTGGCCAAGTAGCTCAGTTGGTTAGAGTGTCGTCCCAACACACCAAGATTGCAAATTTGAACCCTGGTCAGGGCACATACAAGAAGCAACAAATGAATGCATAAATAAGTGGAACAACTAATCTCTCTCTCCCTCCCTCCCTCTTTCTCTCTCTCTCTCTCCCTTTCCCCTTCCTCTCTGGAAAGAATGGAAGGAAGGAAGGAAGGAAGGAAGAAAGGGAGGAAGGGAGGGAGGGAGGGAGGGAGGGAGGAAGGGAGGAAGGGAGGGAAGAAGACTGAAATGACACACACCGAGCTATTTATAGTAACTACCTGTGAATGTTGAAATAATGTTTTACTTGAATTCTCCAATGTTCCTAAAAGGTATTACTTTTATGATCAGGAAAAGTCAATAATGTTTTTAATGTATGGAAAATAAAAAGATTAGAAATAAATACACAAAAATATTAACAGTGGTTGTTCCTAACAGTTGAGATTTGGGGGAAATCTTTTTCTTTTTAGTTTTCTGAATTTTCCAACATCTGTATGTTGCTTTATCACTCAAAAATGAGTATGTTCTATTTCTAAAAATGTGTACTACAATCCTATAATCCTAGATGACAAAACCATCCCTGCCACAGCAGTGCCCAGAACCCTGTCTGTTTGCATTAGTTGAGGGTGATAATGCTTCAAGTTCAATAACTGGCTGAAGTAACCATCTACATGGAATTACTAAGTGGCTCTCTCAGCCCTGGCTTCTCATCCTGGCTCAGTGCCTCACTCTGCTGGGAAGGCCAAGGACTCAGAGAGATGCTGGATGATTACAAAGGGCCAGGCAGCAGGGGCCAGTGCAAGACACATTTATAACTGTCATTTTGGTTGATTGAAAGGGAAAATAACACAATATCACCTTGATAATTTGATACTTTATCCAGCATGTTGACAATTTCAAATGTGCATGACACTGAGCTTATCAGAATAGCATGGTTTTCAAAAACACAGGCTTTGAAATCCGGCAGACTATGTCCCAGCCCTGACTCTGCGCCCCGCCAGCTGTGTGACCCTGTGTGACATGTCATAATCTCTCTAAGTCTCATTTTCTTCATCTTTAAAATTCAAATGGCACTACTTAGACTAGAGGACTGTCGTGAGGATTAAGTGAGATAATGCTGCACAGCACGTAAAAGAACTTAATACAGGTATACTAGACGTTATCATTGTTATTATTATTACATCATATTGACTGATGTTCTGAGTTTTGACCTTTTGGGAATATAACAGTTGAAGTCTATTGAAATAACATTGAATAGAAAAATTGGATTCATCACACATTGCTGGTGGAAATGTATAACGGTGCAGCCACTTTGGAAGACAGTCTGGCAGACTCTCCAAAGGGTAACATAGCTACCATATGAGCCAGCAGTTCCACTCCTGCGTAGATATCCAAGAGAACTGAAAAATACATCCACACAAAAACCTGTGCATGGATGCTCACAGCAGCATTATTCACAATAGCCAAAAAAGTAGAAACAACTCAAATGTCCATTAACTGATGAGTGAATAAATGACGTGTGGCAATCCTTACAAAGCAATAGTATTTGATAATAAAAATAAATGAAATACTGACACAGGCTACGAAGTGGACAACCTTGAAAACACTGTAAGTGAAAGATACCTGCCATAATAGATGACATACTCTATGATTCTTTTATATGAAGTGTTTAAAACTGTATCTACAGAAAAAAGGCATATCTATAGAAAATTTATAGAGAAAGAAAGGTCAGTGGTTGCCTAGGGCAGGAGGTGAGGAAAAATGGGAGAAATGGGGTACAGCCAAAGGGTATGGGGTTTATTTTAGGGATGGTGAAAATATTCTAAAATTTATTGCAATGATAGTTGAATAACTCTAGCAAGATACTAAAAACCATTGAAATATACTCTTTAACGGGGTGGTTTTTATGGCATGTAAACTATATCTCAATAAAGCTGCAACCCAAAAAATGGCATTGAGTGGTGTTTAAACATCTAACTCACAATGCATCGTCATAAGGGGGACGAAACGCCTGGGGCCGGTCTGTGCAGTCAGCCGGCGGGGAGTTCCAGCGGCCTGGCCACACAGTCCAAACCTGCCCTGGTCCTGGCTGGGATCTGGCTTCACTTGACAGTGATTGTCCAGTCCAACTTGGGTGTTGAAGGGAATCACTTGAGGTCCTGTGGTCAACTGGAATTTGCAGAAAAGCATCAGTGATTCCAGGAATCCCCAGGTAATTGCTGCCTTGTGCTGGCCCAATTCAGAAAAAATTAGTCTGGGGAATCAGCTCCCATCTGTCATCCACACCCCCCCACCCTCCTGTCTCCCAGTGAATATTTATTGTGCCCAGCATTATCATGGGGTTCTACCGAATTAGCCATTTTGCAACTAACTAATAGGCTATCTGTTAGCAAGACTGTATTTATACTCCTGTATCTGTGATCAGTGAGTGTAAAAGTTTAAATTGTACAAATGTACTTGTGAAAAAAACATCAGGAAGGCCATTTCCTGTTCCCATGATGTGTCTTTTGTTCTGTTTTAAATTGTGGAGAAAGGGGAGGGGAGTGGGCATGGATACATTCATTTTGTTCAAATTCTTTTTACCCTCACAAAGTGGGATCCTTCCCTAAAACCCCCAATTTCTCACAATAGATCATTCTTTTATAAAAGCATACCATTTATCAGCTTTGTCTCTTTTTGATTCCTGGAAAATGTTTAGAAATTCAGAAATATTTGAAGGAAAGAAGTTGCTGGCTATTTAAATGAATTGCCCGCCCCCCGCCCCCCATAACTGGGATGGTGCTGTGCCCTGTATTCCAGCCGAGCTGCAGCCTGTCAATCATTCACAGTGCTACAGAAACAGTGGGGCAAACGAAGAGGGGTTCATCTGCGTTTCAGTGACAATCCTAATGCAGGGCAGGGGGAAACATCTTCCAGCGACTCAAAGAACTGTGAGAAGTGTTGCTGCTAGAGAGTGAGAATTCTAGAAATCATGACTCGCATGAGAAGAAATATTCATGTTAAGATTTGGAAAAGAAAGTTCTGGAGGGTAAGACCAGAGCTCTGAGGCCAGCCTGCCTCAGCGACGATTCCGACTCCCTGCTTGTTAGCTACAGTGCCTTGAATTAATGACTGAAGCTCTCCACAGAGCAGTTTCCTTTCCTTTAAAATGGGGTTATCTATGTAACATACTTAGCACAGTGCGCAGAATATTCAATAAATGTTATTATTAATATGATAATTATTATAACTTGAAGTTAAAAGTTGGCTTAAGTGTTATGCTGTTATCACCAAATATTAAAATCATCCTTATATAAATTCTAGAATATTGAACTGTGTTGTCATGACATTTGTCATAATAATATTTCTAATTTTACAGACTCCTTCAATGAAGATCGTTATTACCCACACTTTACTAGACTGGTGGTCAGCAGACGTGTTACAGTTTTATAGATGAGGAGTCTCAGGACGCACTGAAAGACACTCACAAAGAAGGACTAGAAAACTCAGGAATCGGACTGGGTGGCGCATCTCAGGCACCGTCCGGAAGCCTGCCCCGCATCGGCTGTTCTGCAGAGCAGCTGGTATGTCCGCATCCAGACGGACACCGAAGCAGAACCACACGCTTTCAACATGTGGAGTTTGGATTATCACAGCTCTCTTTGCTCATCAAAACTGGGGTATTTCGTTGGTTTGTTCTGTTTGTGCAGCTTATGATCAATATCTTAGGAGGACACAGTCTTCATAAAGCAAATGTGGATGTGTTTCTTGGGCGTCTGAAGTAAACTGGGCACAATAGATCCAATGTGTCAGTAAGTAACCCTCCGTTCCTGCCTTAGGGAAAAGTGAACGTGGAATTCAGCATGGAAGTATGAGCTGCGGTTTTAGTATTTCATTTCTATGACAATGAAATAACATATGAGTTTCCAACACACACAAACACACAAGACATATTACTAAAATTTTAGTGAGCACACAAAAAAATTCCCTATGGAGCAGAGTGATGGACACCATGGGCTCTCGAGACAGACCACCCAGCTCCACCACTTGCTAGTTGCATGACCTTGGGCAAGTAACTTCCCTTGTTCTACTGAAACTGCTCTCAGTCCTGAGGGCCTATTTATTGCCATATCCTGTAGCTTCTTTTCAGTGGTCATCCTATTGAATGTCTCCAAAAACAGGCAATGCTGTGGGCCAGTCCCTGCTCTAAACATTCACCCCTCCTGGCTTCCAGGATAGTAATCTCTCCTGGGCCTCCTGGTTTCTACTCCTACTCTTCTAGCCCTCCTTTCTCCATCTCCGTCACAAGCTCTTCCTCCATCGCTCACCCACTTCGGTTATGGTTCTTCAGTGTTTATGCTCTTTCGTGTTCTCATTTTTCTCGCCTTCCTAGTTCAACCTATTTTTGTTGTGGCTTCAACACCAGTGGCTTGCAAGTGCCATCTCCAGCCCCAATCCCTCTCCTGTGTATTTCCACCTACATCTTGGAAATATCCAACCTCGGGAAAATTGACAAGAGAGGAGTGGATTTGGAGGAGAAAATAAAGTTAAAGAGAGCTCCAGAAAGCACACTATGTGTTGCTCTTTAAGAAGGCTTAGGGGAGAGAAAAGAAGCTGAGGAAATATATGTTCAAGGCTTAGGACCTGAAATCCTGCATCTGTCAGAGAGCAGGGAGCTGGCGCTTCTGCACGAGGTGCTCAATGAGTGGGTCAGGTGTTTGGCTGTGCTGGGGGAGTTACGATGAGTGGGGCCGAGCCTGCATGCCTTACAGGGTGGGGAGGGCATCTGAGAAAAATCCCCAGGGCATGTGGGACTCTCCTTCTATTACAGCACTTTCTTTTTTATTTTTTTTTTTAAGCTGACATGTATTGAGCAGTTACTATGTTCTGAGCACTTTGCAAGACTTACCCTGCTTCACTCTGTACTCTAAGGAACATCCTATGAGGCGGGGCCTGTAGCTCAAAGCAGTTGAGTAAATTGTTTGCTCCTGAGTAGCAGGACCTGCATTCAGTCTCAACCAGCCCATCTCAGAGCCCAAACACTTAACCACAATCCACATCTCCTCTCAATGCTTTCCTTTCTTCTCAAGGGATCACCATGGTAATAGCCAGGAGGAGGATTTGTAACCTCAGCCTGAACATGTTCAAAATAATACTTACAGTCCCCCAAAATCTGCTTCTCCTAAATTCAAAATATCTGATTTATCATCGGTACCTGACCCTCCAATATTTCACACTCTCCTCCACTTATGGCCAGTCAACAAATCCTATTGACTCAACCTTGGAGAGCTCTCCCAACTTCAGTTGTTCTCCCCCTTCACACTCCCTTGCTTTCGCTCAGTTCTGCATCATCTTTGCCCTTTGACTATTGCCACAACGTTCTTTTCTGGTTTTCCCCACTGGAGACCATTCTCCACACTGCTTCTAAAATTACCTTTTAAGCGCACACACACACACCACCACCACCACCAGCACCACCGCCACCAATGACACTCTTGTGCTTAAAAAAAAAAGAATAGAAAAAAAAAGAAAAAAGCAAACCCTCCACTGGCCTCCTGCTACTTGCAGAATAATTTCTATAACTAATGTCCTTAGTTTGGGGGACAATCAGATTATTCCCCATTTCTTAAGATGATCAACAAAAGTGTGAGGAGTCTTACAGTTAAATCTTTGGAGCTCTCCTTTATTTCCGTAGGATAAATTCCTTGAAGTGCTATATCAAAATATATGTAAATTGTTGAAGGCATTTGGTGCCTGTTACTAAGCCATCCTCCAGAAATGTCATGCCAAGTTATAATCACCAGAAGTGTGCACAATTTATTATAATTTACCTCTTGACACAAATATACCTATGGAGTAGAAATGTGTTCTATTCACTCTTTTTAATCCTCACCTGTGGATATGTTTACTGATTTTAGACAGAGAGGAAGGAAGAGAGAAAGAAACTTCAATGTGAAAGAGAAACATCAATCAATTGTCTCCTGTGGGTGCCCCGACAGGGGTTCAAACCCTAAACCTAGGTATGTGACCTGACTGGGAATCAGACCTGCAACGTTTTTGATGTATGAGATGATGCACCAACAAACTGAGCCACCCAGCCAGGGCTGTTCTATTCAGTTTTGAATCATCAGAGCTGGAATGTTGAATGGCACGTGGTAGAGACTCAGCAAATATTTGTTGAATGAATGAACTGAGAAAACAGAAGAAAAGTCCATTAAATGCTCCCTAATTTGCATCTAGCTTAAATAATCATGTAACACAATTGCTATATGCTATGTCTATATCACCCCACTGTTTCATGTGGAATTGATTTAATAGCATCCTTTGCACACAGGGCTAATATTTCTGGACACTCCACAATACTGCTCCATCCAGGGAGCAAAACCCTTGCATCCTATCCATATTTACTATGTATATACAGACCCAATCTTAGACTCTTCGATATTCCATCATCAGTGCGGGTCCTCACTGGATCAGGTCAGGTCCTCTCTGGAAGAGGGTTGACATAAACTAAATAACAAAATGAGCAAAGAGGTGCTGAATGTTCCCAAATCTCTCTTTCCAGATGTGTATATGCAACTCACTGCTGAGCAGCTCCATTAGAATAAATGTCTCCGAAGTACCTCAAGTTCAATATCTGTCCTCTAAAACCTATCTTCTGTATTCCCTACCACAGCTGGGACACTTTTGTTCCAGCCAGCCACTCAAGCCAGAAAGTTTGTATTTAGACCTATAAGTCTTGCTGATACTGTAACAGGGTGCAGCCAGGAGGAGGGCCCCCTATGGAGAGATAATTGGCCCCACACTAAAGGGCCACACCTGACCCGAATGCTGGCAGCTGTGGCCAATTGTGGGAGGAGCCGGAAATGAGACTCTGGGATTTAAATCCAGGCGGAACACTGCTTGAGCGGTCCGTTTTGGGGTCTCTTCTGGGGCCTTTTGGAGCTGCTCTCTCCGGGCTCTCGCTCTCAGGTCTGTCTCCGGCTCTCTGCAGTCCTTTTTCAGGTCCTTTTGGAGCCGGCTCTCTTGGGCTCTTCCTGAGACCACACTGCTTAAGGTTCTCTCTCTTCGGGACCACACTGCTTGAGTGTCTCTCCTTTTGGTACCACGCGGCTTGGGACCACGGCTTGAGTGAGAGTCAGAGCCACGTGGATGGTTCTGGGAGCCTGTGTAAAATACAGTACCCCAGACTGGGCAGTGGGAGAGGGAAGGACTGTGTGTGTTTAAATAAACAATTCTTTTTAATTCTTTTCCTTTTGAATCTTTCCTTTGGCAGTGGGCAAAACGAACCTGGTAAGGGGGAAAAACCCCCAGGTACACAAAAGGGGGGTCTTTCATCCATCTCCCCCATTTGTTCTGTAACAATACCACCTAGGTAAATCTAAATTTATTAACTGATAGTCTATCCCTTTCTATTTCTACTACCATTGAACTAATTTGGGCTCAAATGATCTCTCCCTTGGACAGAGCAATACTCATTTAACACCTACTGTTTCAACAAGTATTTCTCAGCGCCTGTGCTGTGCCAGGTAAACATGGGCTGTTGTACAGGACGCCAGGGTTCAGCCACGGAGAAGCACGTTCATTAGCGAGCAGAAACTGCGAGCTGATGCAGGTAGCCCCAGCATTATATGTCACCCTCTTGGAAATTCGCTTTGAATGTCAGCATCTTAGAAGCTCTGAGCTCATTCAGTTTCGTGTAACCCTGTGTTTCCCACACTTGTCTGAACAAAGGAAGGCTTTTGTCAGACAACAGCTACCAGGTTCTTAAAAACATATCGCACAAAGTACGTACTGGAAAAGTCTCATGAAAAGGAATATGAAACTTCCAGCCAAGGACTGGTTCTATTTATTTTCTCAGGGATATCCTATTTTGCTAGGTTCTGTCTATAAACAAGCCACATTTGTTAATACATGATTTTCCCATTTTGTCAATCAAATATGTACGGAACTCAACATCTGTGAAGAGTGCTGTGACAGAGGAGAGCAACAAACGCTAAGGAGCGCTGATTTCGATGAACAGGGTGACAAATAAGGCTTCCTGGAAGAGGTGACATCTGAGTTCAGTTTTGAGGGGTGAATAGGAGTTAATCAGGTGAAGAGCAAAAGGTCTCCAGGAAGCTGCCACAGCAGGTACAAAAGCGCGAATATGTGAGTCCAATGAGTTTGGAGAATTCTAAAGAAAATGGCTATGATACTGAGAGCTTGCTCTACGCCTGGCTCGGTGCTCAGGGCGCATTAGAAGCCTATGACACAGCTTCTATTATCTACCTCCCCACACACAAACCTTAAAAAAAAAGCCCAGATGAAGACACAGCCTCAGTGAGGTTAAGTGAGATTCCTAAAGTCACATTGGCGCTGTATATTGAACCTGAGTCTATAGAACGCCGAGGCCCATGTGCTCACTACTGAGCTGTCCTGCACTTAAGCTGTAATATAAGTGCAATTCAAGGGCTGGGCCAGGCAGAAAAGACCCACAACTGCCTTTTAAGTCGAAGGAACTTTGACATGATCCAGAAGGCCACAGGGGAACATTGAAGGAACTGTTGACTTTAATGATTGATTTAAAGCAGGATATAGATATAGTCAGTACTTCCAAAAGGTTATTTGATGGACTGGAGAGAGAAGGGTGAAGGGGTAGAAGTGACATAAAATGAGAGGTCATGTGTATCTTTTAAGATGCTTTGCTTTAAGTAACAAGAAACCAAATTCGTAGTGGTTTAAACAATAAAGAGAAACTGTCAACTACAGTCGCAGAAAAGCCAGTATGCAGCAGGCTTCTGGCACAGGCTCATCCAGAGGGTATGAAATCATCAGGGTTTCTCTGAGATTCTCTCAGTGATACCCTCCTCTTTCCATGCCCTTCAAGCTAATAAAATGGTTACAGCAGCTCGACTCCTCACATCTGTGTTAGCACCCCACAAAAACAAGAATACCTTTGTCCTGGTTTTCCCAGCAGAAAGTTAGGAGATTCACTCTAGTTGGACTACTGCAGATCACCTGGTTATTCTGAACCAACTCTGTAGCCAGGGGCAGGAAATGCACTGACCAGCCTAACCTTGCTCATGTGCTCTACCCCTTGAGCCAGGAGTGAGATCCCTTTCCTAAGGATCCACAAACAGAAACTGAGAGCTGTAGGGAAGAAAGGTAGAATGCTTGCTGAGAGGCATCCAACAACTTCACTACACCATGCCCATTGGTACATCATGTAAAGGCCATAGCACAGAATCTTGTTTGCATTTGTGGGCATACAGTACATGGTAGCTGTAATTTGCTAGAGTCTGTCCATAGAGACCATGAGGGAACTGAGAACAGGATTTGTCTCTTACTCAGCTCTGCCATCCCTCGCGGCTAGCACGGCACCTGGGGCATGGGCAGCTTAAATATGTGTTGACTTAATGTTAATGATTAGAATAAAAATACAAAGTGATAAAGTTACAGAAATTATTTCTACAAGGTAACGCAAGGATCGCATGACATCAGGGACTATAAAAACATACCGTTGCTGGTCCACAGCATTAATAAGACAAACAAGCTGGAAACAGCTGGATTACAGACCAGGGATAAGAGTGGAATGTGTTCCAGGACATATGTTCTGCTTCGCTTGGCTTTGGTGTGGAAGGTAAGATCATCCATCTTTTTCTTTTCCCCCCTCATATCTTTTCAAGAAGTATCCCCTATGCATACAACATGCGATCCCATATTACATGGGAAAATATATTTAAAGAGAAAAGCTGATCTAACCTATCCTTTTGTGGATCTTAAGAATCAACTTCCATTAAACAGATGCTACCATCGATTATGCCAGGCAGTGTCAAGCTTTCACGTATGTGATCTCATTTAATCCTGAAGAAATTGAGGTTGGGAAACGTTAAGTAAGCTCTTTACCTAGGATCACACAACAAGTAAATAAAAACCGAGGTGCTGAGAAGCACATGCCTCAGAAGTACTCTTGTTATTAGAAAAGAGTTCCTTGCATAAACCTCCGAGACTTTACAAGGGAAATATTGGATTACTGTAATATGACTCATCAGCCCAATTTAATATTACCTATTCATTACAATGTAATGATTCTTGCATAACAAAGAGCATGCTGTTGTAGTTCCCCCTCTGGCTCTGTGGCAGCCATACATAGATCACAGAACTAAACACATAGGCTAATTATATCAGCTACGTACGCAATCAATATTAAGACAATTTTTAACTGTTCACAGTTGTGTGGTTGAAAATATGTGGTCTAATTTTGGTCGGCAGTGGCATCTAGGTAATGCTGACTCAGAAGGAAAACATTTGTTGTTGCCACGAGGAGGGGAATAGAAAAGCTGAGTCACGCTGCAACACATCAAACGTTACCACTATTAATATAATGTGCTAACTCGTGAGGAAGATGAAATTAGACCATCTCTGACCAACTGGTTCATCATTACATCAACAGACAAACGCAGGAAATAGTGTTACAGCACCATATCGCTTTCCTGAATCATATTCATCAACGACTTCCCTCATCACTAACGTGGTCATCTGGCCAATGCCACCAGCATAGTGCACCATCGAAAACAGGGCTTGCAAACTCAAAGGCGTACAGGGGCCAGACAGGGACTGGCACTGGGCACACAGGCAAGCTGTAGGACAGCGCGGCGTGGAATCTGCTGTGGGCCATCCAATGAAGGCAGATGCTACAGCGTCGTGAAGGACCATCCCTCGCGGCTACCACAGTAACCGGGCGACCAGACCGTCTACCCGTTCAAGAGATGTTAGAAACCTAGATTTAATTTTTAAAACAATTTTTCAATTACAGTTTGCCTTCAATAGTATTTCGTGTTTCACATGTACAGCATAGTGGTTAAATTCAGATTTTTAATGACATTTTCCAAGTCTTCAAACCTTGTGGGTGCCATCGAAAGCACTCTGTGGGCCAGATTTGGCCATTAGTTTGCAACTTCCCACCCAGAATGTCAAAGAAATTTTATTTTAGTCATTGGCGGGGGGTGGGGGGTGGGGGGCGGTGGGGAGATGTGATTGGAAAAAAACAAAAGCAACCACATGTAGTTTATTGTTGAATAAGAAACTCTTGACTTCTTTTGGATACTGAGATGTACATTTTCACTAGCATCCAACATTATAACCAGAACAACAATGGGCTTTATGAAAGTGTTTATCCTCCTGCTGTTTGTAGCCTCACACTTAGCATAGCAAAGAAAAACACTTTTTTAAATAGCACCTGCTCTTTGAGTCTATATGGAAGAAAATAAAATGCAAGTCTTGAAAAATGTCAAGTTCATCTGAACAAGATCTACGTAGCCCAAGGGTTACCACTGCTTGGGCTACTTTTGCCTTTTTCCTCCAACCAAAGGCCTGTTTTGAAAGACTTGTGTTCCAGACTGCGTGTGTCAAGTAATATTTACTTGTAATCAAACTAAGAAAAGAATTACTCTCTGAGCTTCCGCAGCTCCAGCTGAATGCCTGCGCGGCCCTGTTACAGACAAATGTTTACTGTGAAAAGCTGAAAACATGGCAGACCCAGCACGACTATTTTTTTAAACCTGCTAAGTGTCTGGAAACTTCATTCATTCTCTTCTTCAACACGAAGTTCAGGAATGCTTGTTATTTCTTTATCTATTCAACAAATATTTAGTCTAAGGTATTGTCCCTTCTCACCCGCTCCGCTGCTGCCCAGACCGTTAACTCTGTCCTCCCACTCCTACCGCATTCTCTGTTGTTTATAGTTATGGTGAAATTCGGCAATGTGACCAGCCAACTATTACTCTGTGGAAGACATAGAATCTAGAAGAGGCTAAGCAGGTTCTGAGAGGTCGCCCTGCCAACACAACCTGTAGCGAAAGAACACACAACTGTGACGATTAATTGCTTAATGTCCAAAATTTTACTTCACAACTGGAATTTCCCAGCTGCATTGTCTACATTAATCAGTTTAACTAGGCAATGACAAAAATATCTGTCTCATCTTATGCTGTGGTATTTTGATTCCTTTCTTTTAAAAAAAAGGTCAGAGAGAGGGCTCCTCGATGGCAGCAGCAGAAGAGGATGATGAACTCGCCCCTCCCACGAGCAAACTCAAATATACCTGTGTATGGCCAGCAAGGACTCCTATGAGATGGCTGAGCCCTGAATGAACAGCTTCTGGCAACAAACAAAACAACAGATGGAACAGAAAGGGGTGGGAAGCCCGGGAAGCCCCCTGGGAGCTGCGGGAACTGTCTGAGGAGCCGGAGGCCCACTGTTCCCATCACCCTCCACTTACACAGGGTGGGCGTGAGCTCTAACGGGGGCTTTGGCCTCCCTGTAAGGTCACCACTGCTAGTTCCCAGGTACATTGCCTGGAGCCTTTTGCCTTCAAACTAAGGGAGCAGGTAAGACCAACAGCCTGTCACCACACCCACTGGGCCTGCTGGCTGTGAGCTGCTCCCCTGAGCAGGCAGGTGCCCCAGGCACCATAAGTGCACACTGAGCTCCAAGTGGCTTCCCAAAACTACTCAGCACACACGGCATGCACAGAGGTCACTTCTGCTTGGGACAGCTTTCAGTACAACCAACAAGAGAGAGATGTATAAGGGAAGACTCGAGAGCCTCAGGAGCTCTCTGAGGACTGCGGGAATTCTCCGGGGTCAGAGGGGCTGGTGAGCGCCATTGTTTATGTCCTGCTCCACCTCTATAGGGTCAGTAGGGGCCCTCTCCAGATACTCTGGCCTACCCTGAGTGAAGTTCAGCCGGAACGAAGGAAGCAGACAGATCAGCAGGGTGTTCTACATGCATGTGTCTTTCCCACCCATAACCTCTCCAGCTCAGCAGGCCAGTGCCCTGTACACCTTAGGCACCTGCTGGGCTCCTACTGTCCTGCCACAACCACTGGCCACACACAGCCTACACAGAACCCACTTTTACATAAGGCAACATTTCCAAGACTAGAAGAGACTGTCATTTGTGTCTAATTCATATAAACAGACATAGAAAGTCAAACAAAATAAAAAGACAGAATATCTCTCAAATGAAGGAAAAATAAAAATCACCAGAAAAAAAAAACCCTAATGAAATGGAAATAGTTTGTGTGATAAAGAATTCAAAGAAACAATCATAAGGATGCTCGCCAAACTTGAGACTGAAATAGAGGAACTTAGGGAGAACTTCAATAGAGTTAGAAATTATAAGAAAGAACCAAGCAGGGACTTCCTAAGATGGCGGCATAGGTGAATGCACCGTACCGCCTCGCACAACCAAACAAGGGGAAAAAAAGAAATATACACATCCAAACACAGCCAGATCTGACAGAAAATCATATTGAGAGGAAGTCCGACAACCAAGGAATTAAAGAAGATACATTCATCAAGTTTGGCGAGCCAGAAGGTGCAGAGCGAAGGGAGGGCGCTCGGCGACCCCGCGGCGAGCAGGTGAGCAGATGGCAGGTCCGTGGCTGGAGGGGCGGTCCCCGCGGGGCTGAAGCATACCCAGACGGGGACCGACTGAAGCTTGGTCTGCACCCAGCTCATCTGGACCCAGCAGGGCCGAGAGACCGGTGGACTCAGCAGGTCTGCATTCGTGTGCAGAGAGAACCTGAAAGAAAGCAGGGTGCAAATCAATGGCGCAGATTGAGAGCAAGTGAGGGGTGGAGTCCGCGACCAGAGGAACGCCTGGCCTCATAGGAAAGTTCGCTGGGGAGACCCTCAGGGGATTGGAGCTGGGCAGCTCGTCCACCGACCCCGGAGCAACCCCCGGAGCCAGCGCAGAGGGGCCCGAAGTGCTTGCAGGAGGCGGTGTGGGTGCGGAGAGCGGAGAAGGCGCCATTGTGTGCTCAGGCCCCACCCCCAGAGGCTTCGGTCCCAGCACAACTACCGGGAACTTCCCTGCACAGGGGATCCCCAAGACTCCGCCCCCCTTACAGTAACAGGTTCACCAAGGGGGAAAAAAATGGCCCAAAGAAAGGGACAGATCAAAACCCCAGAGTTAACCGACCAAGAGATAGCCAACCTATCCGATGCACAGTTCAAATCCCTTGTAATAAGGATGCTTTCAGAATTCGACGAAAAATTAACGAACTTGCTTGAACAAATGAGGAGAGATCTGCAGGGAACCAAAAGAGATAAGGAAACTGGGACTCAAATCAACGGAGTGGACCAGCAGAAAGAAAAAAACATCCAACCAGAAAAGAATGAAGAAACAAGAATTCAAAAAAT